>LGRX02006116.1:0-17158 GCA_001247695.2 Cymbomonas tetramitiformis
GGTGGAGATGTAGGAATTCCAGACGCATGGTGCAGTCTATACAGGGTGCACCAATGGAACCAGCGAGAAAGGGAAGCGGCGGAGGAGGCTGCTCACCTGGCTCTACCCTCAACAGCAAGTGGTGATTCACTCTCCCTGGACTCAGCGGAACCATCAGATGCGAATCCCGCGACAACTCTCGATTTGACCTTATCTCCATCCAGTTCTCAGCCCGCAACTTCTGGGGACATTTCTGACCTCGAGGACTCCCAGCGGTCGCTCAACTTCACGCAGCAGTTGATGGAGCGACAGCTGGCCGCCGCCAGATCGGAGAACAATCCAAGTGTGCTGACAACGACAGAAGGAGTGGAGCCGACTCCCCTGAAAACCATCCAGGAGGAAACCCACCTGGAACTGCTACTGACCATTCAGAAACAGCAACGCCATCGTCTGCGGCCGATCCTGGAAGGTAATGAAGCAGTGGCAGCACCAGCGAACGTCACCAACGCCCAGGCGGCACCGCGGGAAGAAGAACCCCCCTCGTTCACTCAAAAGTCCGAACCAGAAGACAGCGCTGGGGAGGAAGAGGAGGAGAAGATGTCCATCCAACCTCTTCGCTCTTACCCTCTGGAAAGCCGCACGCAGAGCCGCGCCAGACGACGCGCTCAGGGACAAGAGCGACGCGCTAAGGAGCGGCAGCTACAAGCAGATCGCGACAAGCAGATCGCGACCTGGAAGGTGGATGGTACTTTGGTCCGGATCCTCGTTCGCAGCCTGCACCACCGCGCACAAGACCTATCCGGTCTAAGCAGCGCGTACCTTTGCATCACCCGGTGCGAGCAGCCATCTGTGCACATCTGCGACGCGATGGTCAAGTAATGTGGAACCAGGACAGTCAGCTGACTGCGATTCGGGACAAAGAGGGAACGCTGCTATTGGTGTTCTGGGCCTTGCTGAAGGGACAACGAGTGCGCGTGCTGGTGGATTCGGGTGCCTCGGATGAATTCATCTCCAGTGAGTGCGTCAAGAGATTGAACCTCACAGTTCGCGCTAATGGGATGCCGCTGAACGTTACCCTCGCGGATGGGTCAGTGCAGACCTCTGCGCAAGTCGCTTACGGCAAGCTGACCGCCGAGACTTCCGAGGGGACTTACTCCGAGGTCATCAAGATGCGAGTACTTCCTTTGGGCATCAAGGTGGACATTGTACTCGGAGGAAGGTGGTTGAGACACCTCTCGCCGGTCACGCTGGACTATGATGGGTGGGGATCAGTCAAGTTTCGCCAGCATGGCAAATCCGTGCGGATACGGGGATGTTCGCCAGGACGTAGCTCTACACGCAAAGGCGAGAGAACCGCGATGGCTCTGGAACCGATGGTAATGTTATCAGCGGCTCAAGCGACCAAGGAGATCAAAGCCTATCGGCGCAGATATGCGGGAATGGACAGTGCCGCGACACCCCACGACATCTTAGTGGCCTATGCGACACCTCTGGTAGGGACTTCGATGTTATCAGCGGTGGCCACCGGCGAGAATTTGGAGGACCCTTCAATCTCCCCCGAGTGGAGAAAGAAGTTTCAGAAGCTGATCGAGTCCTTTTCACCTCGAGTAATTCGCGAAGCGCTGCCCAACTTTGACGCCCTGCGAAAAGATGAAGTGGCCCACGTGAGACTGCAAGAGGGATGGAATGGCATCGCGCCCGCTAAGAGGCCCTACAAGATGTCCATGGTGGAGCTGACTCAATTGCGAGAACGCCTGGATGAACTCCTGAGCAAGGGCTACATCAGACCTTCCTCAAGTCCGTTCGCTGCACCAGTGCCGATGGTTCCCAAGCCTGGGAAACCTGAAGTACTCAGAATGGTCTGCGACTTCCGAGCCATCAACAGCCTGACTGTCAAGGACAAATATCCACTTCCCGACATTCAGCAGTTGTTCGACTCCATGCATGGGGCCAAGTACTTCTCCTCCTTCGATGCGGTCGATGGATTCTGGCAGATGGCTATGGCGTCTGAGGATGTGGAAAAGACGGCGTTCACTTCTCCCTATGGCTCGTATGAGTGGTTGGTGATGCCCATGGGGTTGACCAACAGTCCTTCCTGCTATCAGAGACGCATGCAGCGCGCTCTGGGACATCTTCCTTTTGTAAGAATATTCCTGGACGATTGTATCCTCTTCAGCAACACCTTGGAGGAGCATCTTTCCCATCTCCAGCAATTTCTCGAAGTCTGTGAGAACCAGGGTATCTACCTCAAAGAGTCTAAGTGTCAACTATTGCAGACCCAGATACGCTTTCTGGGGCACGTGATCTCACGGGAAGGAAGTCAACCTCAACATGACAAGCTGGCCGCCATCAGGGACTGGCCCGCTCTGGAAAACGCCACGCATGTGCGCCAATTTTTGGGGTTGGCTGGGTACTACCGGCGGTACATGTTGGGCTTCTCTGAAGTAGCACAACCCTTGACTCAGCTCACCAAAGGGGATGTCGCTTGGCTATGGGGACCCATGCAGCGTTGGGCCTTCGAGGAGATTAAGAAGGCGCTATGTTCTTCCCCCACTCTGGCGCTACCCGACATGAAAGCGGCGGCCGAAGGACGGCATCCTTTCGTGGTACAAACTGACGCCAGTGGAGTGGCACTAGGGGGAGTACTGATGCAAGACGTAGGAAATGGATTGCAACCTATCGCCTTTGAGAGCAGACAGTTTAATGGAGCCGAGCAGAACTACCATGCTGGCGAAAGAGAACTCTGCGCTCTCCATCACTGCACTACGCAAACTTGGCGACACTACCTCATCTGGACTGAGTTCCAATTGCAGGGTGACCACAAGCCCCTAGTCTGGTTAATGGCACCCGGACAACCTCTCAGCCGACGCCAAGCCCGATGGTACATGGATCTAGTGGAGGTAGGGGTACCCGAGATGGAATACATCCCTGGGGCGCTACTCTGGGTTCCAGACGCTCTGTCCAGGCGACCCGACTACAAGGAAATTTCCGCGAGAGAAGGACTGGTAGAAGCTGGCTTTGTGCATCCGGTTACTGGGAAACCGCAGCGACCTCCCTCGGCCGCAGACACTGCCAGCAAGTTTCGACCTGCAGCTGGTAAAGAGTCCCGCCAAGGACGCGCGCCCCTGGGAGTGGTAGATCCCAACAAGTTGAAGGAGCGCAAGTCCAACAGCGCCAAGACCAAAGAGCCTGAACCAGTCCTCGCGTACAGTGGGACTCTCACCTGGATGGACTCCCCTCAACTCTGGATGGACGCCTTACATACCCTGCAGCTGGCCGAAACTGGGTACGAGAAAGCCACCCTGGCAGTTCAGACGCGCTCTGGCAAACTGACAGCATCCTCACCCCCTTCTCCCAGGAAGACCCCTGTTGATTTCTCAGCAACGCCGAAGTGCAGCGAGGCTTCAACCAGACTCCTGGAGCCCAGCGATCGACAGGACTGGAAGTTCCGGGCGGACATGTTCGACTTCTTGAGTCAAGAATATGGACCCTTCGAGGTGGACGCCTGTTGCGACTTGGGAGGAAAGAATCGTCAGGTCAACCGCTACTGGACGGACTGCTTGAAGGAAAACTGGCGAGGGTTGAACGTCTGGTGTAATCCTCCCTTCTCCTCCAACCATTTGACCATCGAGGCCGTACTGAGGAAATATGTGGAAGAATGGCGTCTGGACCCTGAGAATACTTCAGCTCTCTTCGTCCTTCCTGACTTTCAATCTCGCATGCCACAGTGGCGGCAGTTGTTCAGATCTGCGGGAATGAGAGTGGAGTACATTATTCCTACCCATGACGCTCAAGGAGAACCTGTGCAGATGTTCGCCGCCCCGGATGGAGCCCTTCTGGATCTGCCTTGGCCCCTGCTAGTGGTGTACGCCCCGCCAGCTCGACAGCGTGTCAAGCGGGAAAGGAAAACGAGTTCCCCCCCTCCTATCGTGCGTACTGGAGAAGCGGCCAGCGTTCGAGACCTGCATCAGCAGATATCAGGAGGCCAGTTCCTCAAAGCGCTGCAAGCGGAATATGGGCGACCTGGTCCCCTCCAGACTTTAAGGAAGGAAATCCAAGAAGCTCCGCATCAACGCACTCGTGACTTCTGCGTAGTGGGAGATGTGTTGTGGAGGGTGAGCGCTGGGCGCTATCAGTTGGTACTGGGAGAAGATTCACCCCTCCGTGAGGTAGTGCTGCAAGAGGCGCATGCATCTGTTTCAGCTGGACACGCGGGCAGGGACAAAACTCTGGAACGAGTACTGCGACGCTTCTGGTGGAAAGGGGCAGCAGAAGATGTGGGACGCTGGGTTTCATCTTGCACTATCTGTCAAGCGGTGCGACCGAGAAATTCCTACCCGGATGGATTGCTGAACCCACACACTATTCCTACGCGACTATGGCAAGTGGTCAGTGTGGACTTTGTTACTGGACTGCCAGTCACGGCGCGGAATCACGATGCCTTTGCTACTTTCACATGTAAGCTCAGCAAAATGGTTCACATCATCCCGTTGAACTTCCAGGACAGCTCCTCTGAGGTTATCGCTCGAATCTACTTCGACCACATCTGGAAACTACATGGCACCCCTATGAAGATTGTCTCTGACCGCGACCCTCGTTTTCAGGATGCTATGTGGAAGGAATTGATGCGACTTATGGGAACTAAAGTGGCCTCCACCACGCCTTACAACCCTCGTTCGGACGGACAAGCTGAACATACCAACCGCGTGGTAGAAGACATGCTAAGGTCCTTCGTAGGCAGCAATCCAGAGGACTGGGATTTGTGGTGTGCCAACGTAGAGTTCGCCATAAACGATACGCGGAGCGATGTAACCGGCTTTACCCCGTTTGAGTTGGTCTTGGGGCACTCGCCTATGTCGCAACTGGACTTGTTCCTGCAAGCGGCTGCTGGACAACACTCCAAGCGTAAGGGTGGAGAAGGTACGGCACACGAGATGGCTAGTAAATTCGCGGCTCAACTAGAGGACGCCCGCACTAAGCTAGAACTGGCACAGCAACGCCAGCGACATCAGTTTGACCAGCGTCACACCGCCAAATCCTTTCAGTTGGGAGACTTGGTCTGGGTAGATGCCAAGCATCTCACGGAAAATATCATGAACCGCGAATCCTTCAGGAAGCTGGGACCTCGCTGGCACGGGCCCTTACCCATCACCGAGAGGTTCTTTAGCGACCAGCAGCGAGAGCTACCCGAAATTGACAGAGGTGCTCCGGTGGCTTACCGGCTCAAGTTACCCCCTAAATGGCGTATCCACGATGTTTTTGCGCAACATCGCCTCAAGGAATACCGCACCGCGGATGAAGCCTTTGCGCTGCGTCGACAAATACCTACTCCTGCCAAGGTTCTCGTGGATGGACAATCCCAGACCCATGTGTCTAAGATTCTGGCTCGAAGAGTGAAACCTATGAAAGGAGGCAAGGAAGTAGAAGAATTTCTGGTTCGCTGGACTGGGTACTCTAATGCTCATGACTCCTGGAAGACCCGTGAGTCGTTGAACTACGGGGGTGAACTCGAACAGCTCATGGAGTTCGAACAACTGAGACTATCACGAGAAGGACAAGCCCGGGAAAAAGCCTTACAGGAGGTCAGAATGCAGCGGAAGCAAAGGCGGGAACGCGTCGGAGCTTTAACTTTCCTGGACACCTCTGATGAAGGAAAACTCACTTCTCTGGACAACTGCCTACCTTGGGAACAATACTGTCGCTCCGCTGACGCCTTTGTGACGCATCTAGCTCTTCTGGGCTCTGAGGTCTCGACACGCGAGTTGCGACTACTAGTCCTTTTCAGTGGTACAGGAAGTGTGGAGAGAAGTTTCATGTCATGTTATCCGAAGAGCACTGTGGTCACCGTCGATCATGATCCTCGCTGGCAACCTACCTACGCTGAGAAGGTTCAGGACTGGGACTTCAAGCGTTACGCACCTGGTTACTTTGACGTCATCTGGGCTAGTCCACCGTGCACCGAATACAGTCAGGCTAAGACCACTGGGGTGCGACAACTGCGACAGGCTGATGCTTGTGTACGCCGAACGCTCCAAATTTTTGACTTTCTCAAACCCCAGCATTGGTTTATGGAAAATCCGATGGGCAGGTTTCCCTTTGCGCTGCGATTTCGACCCGTAGTTCGCCGGTTACCTACCCCGTTGTATTGCTCTTACTGTATGTATGGTACTGGCTATCGCAAGCCTACTTGCATCTGGACGCAGTCGCCTCCTCCAGTGGATCTACGGTACTGCACGATGGATACTCCTTGTCTTCACCAACAGACTCTGGGATCACATCCGGAAACCGCTCAACTGGGACCTCATCCAGGGCAACAAGGAGCGGGAGTTTCCACTGCTGTATACCCTCTGCCCGCTGGATTGCTTCGTCAACTCTTCGAGCACCTGTTCGATCAGAAAAGCATATCACGCATCCATACGCATGGCTGATCCGTGTCTGGATCTTAGCTGCTGTACAAATGACTCTGAGTTATCATCTCTTTGTACTAACAAGCTAAGAGGGGAGGAGTTGTGCCAGGGAACAATAGCCCGGCCAAGCCATTCGATTGGCATATTGTATTTATGCATACTGGGGCAGTGAGATGGCAATGGGCTCGGAAGGGGACTCCCGAGCCATTGACTTCGTACTATGGGGAGCGAAAGCCTGGACTTGATTATAGCTGGCAGCATATTATCGTACACCCTTCTGGTGCGCTACGCCGCTGGGAGCGTAATAGGGGCGGCGGCTGGTTTCTAGAAGACGCCACTCAGTTGAAGGCGCCGGTAGCGCCATTCTCATTACCGATCAGCCGCGTTGGGATCGCGTACTGGAATCCGACGATTGTGATTGACGATGACGAATATCATGGAATTCCCTACAAGGGGCGTAAGCCTACACACTCAGCGTCTACGAACAGTGAAGATTCGGGTACAGGCGCTGTGTCCTGGAGTAAGGAGAAGTTACCAGATTCTGATGACAATGATGACGCAGGTGTCACTAACAGTAAGGAGAAGCTACCAGATTCGGATGACAAAGATGACGCGGGTGTCATATATGACATGGACACTGCCAGTCCGAAATGGGAGCCAACTTCGCCTGAATATGATGACACCGAGGATGACGTCAGCGAGTTCGATGACTTGGTAGCTGACGATGCTGAAGAACAAGCTGAAGCTCGAAGGTTGAAGAGACTGGGACTGCAATTGATCATGGATGAGAAGGGTGAACTTCACTGGGTACCAAAGGGCACCTCCCCGACCTCACCTGTTCAGCCCGATGATCAGCCTATTACCGAGCAGAAGTCTGAGGCCATATCTGAGGATGCCCCAGCCTCTGTGGTGGAGACTGTTCATGCACCACCGAAGAAACCTTATGGGTCAGATACTGGATTGACTTCAATGGGTGAGAATAAGGCTGGGGTGTCTGAAGAGACGAAGAGGCAACCTAGGAAATATCCGAGATGTTGGACACATGAGTATATAACTCAATTGAAGTATTCCATAAGAAGTGACAGTGATGAAGAAGAAGGGCTTGACGTGGCTCCTCGTAGGAAGAAAGCAAAGATCAGCAAGGGACAATGAAATCAACTGTCTTGATTAGGATTGTCCAAATGCAGATTCTCTGATTAGGATTTGTATAGGTGGCAGATGATGATATGCCAGCCGACATGGGACAGATCGATTAGAGAATATGAACTGCGCGCCTTGAAAGTATAAGACTTGAATATTGCCCATTTGGAGGCTGTTCTAACTTGAAGTAACTATTTGGAGGAGCTGTTGCTCAACCTGTTAATTTACTGGTCAATCTTTCCTGCCATAAAGATATTGCAATTGCTTGAATTGTAGCCTTGTTCAACTAACCTTTCGAGGTTTCTAGACACAGTCATGGGAAAGATGAAACCTACTGAAAAAGGTGCAGCCGCTACCCCAGGTAGTGATGGAAAGATACCTGAGACAAAAACAGAAAGACTAAACACAACACTAGATGAATACAAAAATAAAAAATTATTTTCTACTAACCCGAATGAGCCAGATGAACTCCCACAGTGGCTCACTGGCATTCTCAAAGATAGCCCTAAAATCCCCGATACGGCCGCCGCGAGACTACTGACAGAAATCACGCACAAAGAACTTCAACAAGCATACTCGGACTGTGGTATCTCCACAGCACCAGGACCCTCAGGAATGAGATACTCGCAGTGGATCAAGGGCCCAGAGAATTTTCAAGAAGTTACTGTCTCACTTTTTAACCACATTCTTATAACTGGGAGATTTCCTAAGAGTGCAAAATCTGGAGTCATCCTTCCAATCCCTAAAAACCCCTCTGCACCATGTACAATAGATAATTCCAGACCTCTCACAATGTTGGAAACGGGTCTTAAACTATTTAACACAATAATTGCTAACCGTCTCAAAACAATACTTAACACCCACCCCATTCTCTTTCCCATTCAAGATGCCTTTCTTCCGAATAAAAACATAGATGACTCACTCCAAATTTTGAATGAAGTAATTTCGGATGCCAATAGATACGACAAAGACCTCCACGTAGTTTACCTGGACCTCAAACAAGCATTTGACAGAGCCGAATTCTGGATGAGCAATTTAGCGCTCAGAAAGTTAGGACTCCCATCACAAATAATTAACATCATCTCAGACATCACCAATGATGCCTCTAGAATGGTACTCACTGAAGAAGGCCTCACAGATGAATGGTCCCTCGAATGTGGAGTTCCTCAGGGAGAAGTTTTGAGCCCACTAAGGTTTGTAGCTATTATGGACATTCTGGCAATTTGGTTAGCAAAAAGAGCAAACGGTGCAAACCCGACAGGAACCACATATGGATATGAACTGAACTCGGAACGCCATAGACCAGACAAACCAGGAAATAATGTTATTCCTCCCTCCCAAAACCTATTAGAAAAGGACACCACTTTAAATATCTTTGCACGGTTCTTCTGTGATGACATCATTCTCGTGGGGAAAACTAAAGACGAAGTTCAAGACATGCTAGGTATAGTTAATGAATTTATGAGCTTCATCGGTATTCCCATCAATGTTAAGAAATCCAAATACTCTTACAGAAAGCGCATCAAACCTCAGGGCAAACCGGTAACGCGATATGACCTGTCCGATGATTTACTCATCTCAGGGGGTCATCTGGAGCCCAATACAAATGACTCAAGTCCTTCCATTGATTCGAAATGGATACCCCCTGAGTCACCAGATTTCCTCGTTTTCTCCAACAGCAAAGAGGTAACCAGATACCTCGGAGTATGGTTTGCACTAAATGGGGAATGGGACAAACAGGCGGAAATCCTTATCGACAGACTTAAATCTACTCTAATATCCATCCAACTGCAACACATGACTCTACACCAGCTAAGATATGTCATAAATGCGGTTGTAGTTCCGAGGATGGCGTACCCCCTTAAAGTTACCTCAGCAATTGCCAACTCCTCAAAGAATGTCGCAATTGAATTAGACAAAATGATAGCTTCGTTTATAATTAAATATTTGGGCTGCCCTGTTGACACCAATCACCAAATAATCTGGACAGCAGTCTGCCAAGGCGGGTACGGTATTGATAGTGTCTTTGATATTGTAACCGCGTCGTGTATTACTGAAACTATGAACACCCTGTGTTCTGCAGATGAACACGAATATTGGCAACATAACCACACGGACCGTATCACTGATCCCCACCTCATCTCACTATACCGTAGCAACAGCAATCTATGGCTTAAAATAATAATTCAAAACATGAACAACGAAATGGGTAAAAATGCCATCTCGGGCTTCCCCTTATCACACTATGCAACCTACAGTCACACAAAAGACAAACGCTTTAACTGGTTTAGGCGTACAGGTCACATTATGGCAAAACTTGGATACGCTATCGACTCTAAAAATTACCCTGAAAATGAAGCGGGTGAAACCACATTAATCACCACCCTTCCCAGACAACTTTACATGTCGAGGAATGTTACCTCCGCAATACAAAAATACAACCTCAAGCACACAGGTTCCTTTCTGACTCCCTGCGGTGGAATGTTAAAAAACTGGCAAGAAAGTAAAGGCTTTTTCAGGCTGAACGGTAATAGACCCCCTGGATGGCTAACCGAAATCGAAAAGGAAATGCTTCAAACCCCTGTAGATTTGGACCCACAGGCCAGATATGTCAAGAAACAATATAGAGACAACACAGTACCCCTTGACACGGGTGAGTTTCATTGGAAAGGAAATGGTGACCGAAATTCCATCTCTCTTATTCACATTACCAATATTGACCTAGAGGCCAGGTCAATACAATATACAGAATACAGTAACAATGCCATAAACCCTAATGTCTTTGTCAGAATCGAAGGAACCAACAGTTTTCAATACGACTTTGAATATAGCATCACCAATGACGGTTGCATCCTAATTCCAGCAGGTTCTATTTTCGAATATAATGACCATATGGACCCGCCCTCTTCTGTCCTTGCTAAAGTCAGTGATATTAACTCACACTATGATTACATCTCAGACAGACAGTATGAGACCATTATTGCCAGAATGAAAAACAAAACTGCGGAGGAAGAAAGTGAATATAGCTGCCCTAGCGACTCGGAAGAAGAATCCACCCCCAACGCCGAAAAGAGCAAACAAATGGAAGATTATGATATGGCAAGCGATGGTTCTCTATTTGCTGGCAAGAAAACAGCATGTAGTGGTGCAGCATATGCCATAAAAAACTTTGACAACGGAATGCCACTTGTTCGGAAGATGAATATTCCCCCCTCAAGAACTTTCTCCGCAGCCACCGGGGCTTCTTATCAAGGAAGATATCCAAAACCCGAGTAGCACATCTGCTGAAATTGCGGGACTGCGATTTCTACTCACAGAACAAAAAGAGAAACTCCTCAAATCCATTACTCCAATGGTACATGCCATTGACTCCATGGCAGCAATATCTGCTGTAACAAAGGATGGCAGATCCATGAGTGCTCGAGACAAATTACGTGAAGCTAATCGCAGAGATGTGCAGGCTGTTCGCCTACTGTTAGAAGAACTTGGCTTTTACAGTGAAGGAGACCACAATAAAATCATCCTTAAATGGATTAGGGGTCACAATAATGACAAAGTCCATGACAGAGTGGACCGTACTGCTAAAAGAGCCTCATTCAGAGGGGGCTGTCTAGACATCTCCCGCTACGACCCTGCCGAGGAACTACCCTTCTCGTTATTCTTTTTTGAGGCCCCTATCTTAGGCGATATCCGTAGTCACATCAGAAGAATTCAACGACTCTCACACTATCATAATTGGAGAAATCTACAGTCCCAAGGGAAGTACCTGAGAATGCTCAACGAGAATAACACCGCCCCCACTAAAGATATTTCCAAAATAACACCTAAAGCTTTCACCGCTTCTAGAAGCAGAGAACTCCTGGGTCTTCAAGCCTCTCGTCTCCAGCACGTTTATTTAAACTGGGGGAAATCGGGACTGAAAACTGCCCCTACTGCCAACAGAATACAAAATGCACCTTCGAACACATCCAACTTGAATGCCCAGGACATAATAATAGTTTATATAGTCTTAGAACAACCCAAGATAGCGAACTAAGGAAAATCATCGCTGAAGAAATCTCAGAAAAGCCTAAACTACTAAACCCTGGAAAAGGTACCACATACATCAAAACACAGCCATCGAAACTTTTTCCACTTGCTGACCTAAGACCGGAAATGAATGAGGAATTATACTTACACGCTCTCCCGGAAGCTAGCATGTACCGTCCATCAAGTTCAAAAAAGAATACCATTGCTGTGACCGCTAAGCCCGAAGTGGACCATGTTACGGGAACAATTAAATATCCCGAACTCCAATATGTCCAAAAGAAAGAGTTTTGGAAACTTTTGGCTTGGCACCGCCTTTCCAACAAAGCAGTCCCATGCTCACTTGCGGATTACTCGAATAGGGCACATGATATTCATGAAGCACTCAATGCATGTAAGTTTGAATCGGGAGATCCTAAAAACTGCTACGCAATAAGAAGAAGCCTCTTAGATATTTTGGTGGATGACAGAAACCTTGACAAAAACGGCTGTGAACTTTTCTCCAACCCACTAAATGCCCACCCTAGAATTTACTCGAGAAGATGCATACCCACCACAAGAATGAAAAAAGCCCTCAGGCCCTTCTGCCATCATGGGAAAATCGGCTTTGATGGTCTTGCTTGGGATGCCTACGTGGACCCGATAACAGGCATTGGCAGAATCGTTTACGGAAATCCCCCCTTTGATGGGAAGGATAAGGGCAAATCTTCGGCGGTTATGACTACCTTGGAAATGGGACATAAAGCGGCCAACATCGTCCCTGGATTTTCAGGAACATGGATTCTTCCGCTGTCTCCCAAAAACCAAAAAAGATGGTTTGATAAAGGCTTTAAACTTGTCTTCAGATTCCCGCATAACACTATTCCATTTATCCCACATGGTTATTGGACGGGTGATGACCCCTACGTTCTCCCAGGTGGCATATGCTATAAGGATGACTTTTCGGATGTCGTCATCATAGCTATAGACAGTGCACCCAGTGATACTCAACCAGCCTTTGACTGGAGGCCTACACAGAAAAAGATTGCCAGATGGTTCCTCAATGTCCTTCCTAAGTCCAGAGTCACGGAGAAGAGGCTAGAATACACCGGAGTCAGCCCTGATATTTGGAATGAAGTTCTGAACGAAAGTGACAAAGTACTTCCTTCTTCGTTGTGCCCATGGCCCACTCAAGACCCCCCCTATCATCAGAATGGTGCTGAGCATTATTATGGCGGTCACCATGACACGACAATCACCAACGCAGCTTCTAAGCCCTTCATTAGCACCGTGAAATGGCCCAAAGCACTTACACTCATGGGGTACCTCCCTCCTCTTTTCGGTACTGTCCTCAACACGATAGGTGTTCCCCGTGGCAAGATTAAACCTCTCCTTAAAAAACTTTCAAGAATCTGTAGGCAACACACCAGAAATAGGCGAGACTTGTTTCTGTTAAACACCCCCACCACCTTGAACACTGACCCGCATACAGTTGACATCCTGGGCAATGAGACCATGACTGAAACAGAAGCTGTGCAAAAAACAAATGACTTTCTTCAAACCCTCCTGCAATAATTTGCTGGAAACAGCAGCTCAGGCAGTGAGGACCCGCTGCCGACGGTGAAACAACGGATGACTAAACTCGGATATACAAACGATATATACCCGAGATGAGTGACACAGGCTGACCACCGAAGATGACATACAGGAATGACACTAGACTGTACGAACTAGTCGTAGTGTCAATTCCAGCAACATATGTGTCATATGTGTCATGCAAGCTGGGCTATGTAGCCGCAGCTGATTAGAAAACTCATCGTCATGTTCGCAAAAGAAAAAATGTGTTAGGAAACGGAGAAAGACGCAGCAATCGTCAGCACGGGTAGGAAAAGTGAAGTATTTTCACCAATTTCCGACTTAATAAGAGCAACACCCTGCGACACTTGGACTCCGAAGCTGGAGGTGAACAGCCACTTCGTGATCCTTCATTTCTTCGATCCGGGGAGTGAGATCAGACGATCCGCCTCCTGAATGACGGTCATCACTGATGACGGAGGGAAAGTCGGCGATCAATCACGGAGGGAGAGATCTGACCCCCCCCCATAAGGTGGGGGTGTGTCTCCTGTGTTTCCCCCTTCGCCGAGCAGTGTCACAAGTCACCTGCGTGTGTCACCGTGACTGTCCGTGCACAAGCATAAAACCCTGAGTATTTTATGTTATGCATCTTAGTCACCTGAAAGCCTGTGCTTCCTGCTGTGTTCCGACTGTAGTGCATATATATTGCTTATATATATACCCGACCGACCGCGTTATCACGTCTTTCTTCAGGTTACGGGCTGACCACTTCTGTGGTGGCACTGTTTCTTTTGGGCTGCTAATTTCCGTCTCGCCGAACGTACCGGCTACCGAGAGTCTCGTCGAACTTTACCGACTACCGCAACCGCATCACCGATTTTACCCTCACCGATTACCGACACCGAGAGTCTCGTCGAACTTACCGACTACCGCACCGACAATTTCAACAACATGTCTAAAATTACGTCTACTACAAAACCCAAGGGGGTCCTTCGAGGTTTGATTACTCCGAAGCGCCCCTCACCGGCAGCATCAGCCAGTCTGGTGGTGCACCTGAGGATTTTCCGTCCGACACGAAGCCCCTGACCCCGCAGGATCCGATCTTACGCACCAACGGCGGGTTGGTGCGTGAGAAACCCACCCATCGAGAAATTCGCCCAGTCGACTTCCTCGAGAACACCGAAAATTTACGCAGCACTCCGTATCGCGCCTCTACCCGTGGTGTTCTTACGGAGCCCCTCTCGAAGTCCTTCGACTACGCTGAGAACGTGATCACCGTCTTGAAGGCTCGTGGGTATCAACCCAAGAGCTCTACTGGATTTACACTGGAGGGAGACAACGCGAAGGAGGACTTCCTTGCGCTGCGTTCTGCCATGGTCACTGTGCTCGACTCCGTCGACTCCATCGAGACCGCCAAGATCTTCGACTTGGAGTTGGCTTACGCGTCCTACAATTACGACGTCAACTCCATTGTCTTCACCATGTTATCCGTCTTGCTTCGTGGAGCGGCTCTCGACATCTACCACTCCACCGCCAAACACCATCCTTTTGACGGACGTGCACTTCTCCTTCGTCTTCATTTCGAGGTGGAGGGCGTGCAGCGTGGAGACCGAGGCCAATTCATGGAGAAGATGCGTGCCTTGCGTATTGACGAGCGCAAGGACCCCCACGCCATCCTCAACGACTACAGACGTCTTGGAGAAGAACACCGCGTGTACCACGCTGACTTCTCCGACGCGGACCTCGTCTGGACATTTCTGGTGGTGCTCGAGAAGTCCGCCGACGTTTCCCCCTACGAGGTCCCCCTCTACCAGCACATCATTGAAGACCTCAGCACCACCACCGTCGCTCCATCCTTCGACACCGTCGCTCTTCGCGTGCGACGGGTCTGGCAGTGTGAGGGCGCGAGCCGCCTTGCCCGCTTTCCCCCGCCTCCTGTGCCTGACTCTGGTGGTGACGCATGGACCAAGCATCCTTCTGGTGGTGCTAGGGCTTACGCATTTAAGCCCCGCCCTATCCAGAAGGCGGTTGGCGAGTGGCAGGACACTGGGGGCCCTTATCGTGCTTGGGAGGGCAGTGGCCGTCCGTGCTTGGTGTGCCACAGGATGTGGGGGCTCACCGACCCCCATGCCGACACCAACGGCCTCTGCCCCTGGGTGTGCGCACCTGCGTACACGAAGGGGCGCCCCCCCCCTACTGCTAAGGCGCCTCCGCCACGACCTGCCCTGCCTACTGATTCTCCGCAGGCGGTGGGCGAGCCGCAGCAGCCTGCGGCGTTCCCATTCCGCCCGCATGCATTGGCGGACTCCCTCCCTGACCCCTTGGACGTGCTCGAGGAGTCAGAGCTGGACGATTGCCCTTCTGCTGACGACGATGAGCCGCTCAACCCTAGTGCTTTCGCCATTGCTGCTGACGGCAGCGACGATGACGATGAGTGCTGGCCTGCTCTGGCCGAGAGTCCGATTTGGCTCCCCAAGATCTGAACAGGCTTCAATCACTGACAATTGGTTATCTTCATTTGAAAACAGCGCGGGCGGATGCCGATCTAGCTGAGCTGAAAAAGGCTCCTTAGGTTTTCAGATGTAGGATGGCCGGCAGGCCTTATAACATTGTTTCTTGTGCCACCTCTCCCCTTCAGGAGGAGGTGGTGTCACGTAGGGAGAGATCTGACCCCCCCCATAAGGTGGGGGTGTGTCTCCTGTGTTTCCCCCTTCGCCGAGCAGTGTCACAAGTCACCTGCGTGTGTCCGTGCACAAGCATAAAACCCTGAGTATTTTATGTTATGCATCTTAGTCACCTGAAAGCCTGTGCTTCCTGCTGTGTTCCGACTGTAGTGCATATATATTGCTTATATATATACCCGACCGACCGCGTTATCACGTCTTTCTTCATCATGCTCTCATGCCTCAAGCTCTCATGCTCTCAGGCTCTCAGGCTCTCTTAGGCTCTCGGTCTCTGAGCCTCCCAGTCTCTATGTCTCTCAGGCTCTAAGGCTCTCAATGAACCACGAGAGTACGTACCCGGAAGCGCTGCTTGATCGTGGCACCACGATTCCATACCACTACATATCCTTATTTCAGGCTCTCAGGCTCTCAGCCTCTCATGCTCTCTCAGCCTCTGAGTCTCTATGTCTCTCAGCCTCTCAGTCTCTCAAGCTCTCCGTCTCTCAATGAATCACGAGAGTACGTACCCGGAGGCGCTGTTTGATCGTGGCACCACGATTCCATACCTCTCTCAAGTAGCCTTTGAATGTCTCCCAGTACAAACCAAGTTTCAGCTTGCGCCCGGAAATGGGATCCCACTGGAGCTCTTTGAAGGAGTCGATATCAGCTTGAGAGAATTGATATTTTGCAGGCCATTTTTTCTGAAAGAGCTTCCACCGACCTGCCTGATAAAAAAATAGATTTGCATGGGACATGCTAAGCTATGCTTCCAAACGTGTAACGGAAAATGGAAAGAATCTAGGCTTGATGCAAAGTAAGGTATATTTGTATAAGTACAAGATGCTATATCAGCATGTTGTGGAAAACAAACCTGAAAGTGCCCCACTCCGTAGGTGGGCATCGATGAGCTGAATGTCGCTCTCCTCAATGTGCACAAAAGCCCATTTCACACGGGAGCTCACCCACTTGAACCTCTTATCACCGTTGTGCAACTTGGTGATGATATTTTTTTGGTCGTGAAACAAGTCAGGGGCAACCTTTTTCGCCTTGGTGTACTTCTTGACATCTTCTCCACGTGCAAGAGCGGTGTCATAAAAAACATAGGAGGCATCCCAACCAACTCTGGCTGAGGAGGATTCAAGCATATCCGCTTTGTCCTCTAGTTTCTCTCCGGACACACCTGCATATTGAGAACATGGAGTGGGCGAGGTGTGGAAAGCAGATTATTGTAACACTACCTGATGACACGCTAAATGAGGACAATTGTATTTGGGAGGAAAGTGAGTGGTGGCTCACCTCTTGCGTTTGCAAGCTCTCCGGTCTCGATTGTTTCTGTGACAATACCTTTAGTCCCGCAAACTTTGGCTGCAAAGTATGTGACATCGTGGG
>LGRX02006117.1:0-51570 GCA_001247695.2 Cymbomonas tetramitiformis
GGTGATGGATGCTGTGAGGTTAGCCAGCAAATAGCGACGGTGATGGATGCTGTGAGGTTAGCCAGCAAATAGTGACGGTGATGGATGCTGTGAGGTTAGCCAGGAAATAGTGATGGTGATAGATGCCGTGAGGTTAGCCAGCAAATAGTGACGGAAGGCCGCCGCCGCCACCCGAACGGAAACTCTAAAGTTTCGAAGACTCGCGGACCACAGTATCAGAGAACTGTGGTCCGCCAGTCAACAGAGAAACTATCTAATAACGCACGCAAATCGATACGTACAGTGAGGGGGGGTGAAGGTTAGGCGCTGAGGGGGTGAGGGGCAGGGAGAATTTAGAAGGAATAAGAGAGGCATACCTCGAGCGCTCTTGCAGGGCGCGTGCTACCCACGCTCATCAGTCCTCGCGCCGGAGCAACCCCCTGAAAATACAAAAAAAAAGACAGTATCAGTTTGTGCATGCACTTTTTTGGGAAAGGTTTAATGCGCGATCAAGAACACATTAACCTAGAGCGGATAACCTAAATACATTCAAGTACCTCAATGAAAGCTATGCAACAAACAAAGGCATATGTAGATAAAAAATATGCTAACGGCTTTCAAGCCTAGATTGTAGGCCGCAAGGAGGGCGCCACGCCCGAGCGCTAGAACCTCAAGGGATCTAACCCCCTTACCTCCAGCGCTGTACCTTCAGGCCCACACTCTACAGCGCGCCCATGCAGGGCAACCCCGCGTGGGCCCCTTATCGTGTTTCCCTGCCCCAAAGCCATAAAGCAAGGATTCTCAAAAAACGTGAAAACAAACTTATCAAATCAAAGAGCGAGCAATTCCCCACCCAGTCCACACGCAATACGTACGCGCGTGAGCTATCCGGTCCCTTCTTAGAAGAAAAAAAAAGACTAACCTGCTCGAGTTTCTGACGCTTTTGTAGGTTATCCATATTTTTAAAAATAATTAAAATATCCCGTAGGAAGAAGAGTTTTCAAACTCTCCCAGGTCAAACTCTTCTTCCTTAGAGCGAAGACTGCCAAATTTCCGAAAAACCGTTCGAATGTAAGTAACCTTTCCTCTTGTCATCAGTCATATTGTCATATTGTCGCGACAAGTACGCGTTCAAAGACGTTCTCGCAATTTATACCCCTCGGCATGGCTTTCTCAGAAATTATATTCAGCGTTTCCTACTCGCTTAGGCCCTCTCAAAATTTATACACACTTTTTAGGCTCTCGATGTTAGATTCTCGCCATCATTTTCAGACTTCAGCGGTTTCCACAGGGCAAACCAGCCCCTAAAAGCCCCTAAATCCTATTTACCCAGGATTTAGGGGCTTTTAGGGGCTTCAATGAATTTTTAGGGAACTTTAGGAATTTTTAGTGTTTTTTAGTCAGAATCCTTGTTCAAGTATAGTCCTCCTTTCCTTCGAAAACGACGAGGCTCTCGTTACTCAGAGGTGAGTTCAACGAGCGGAATGTCTGCGGGTCGTGATCCTCCGGCCGTTTTGTAATCCGTTTGTATGCAATCGTTGTTTGTGAAATGCCCCGAAACATATTTGCCCCGTCGCCTGCCACTTGCACCTCTATCTCGGTCGTATCTTCTGGTGGCGGGTTGGAGCGAACGCCCTCCGTGCAACGCTGTGATGAGAGAAATTGTCACGCCGTGGCCTCCCGTGAGTTGTTGTGGTTTTCATGTCTTGAAGTAGGCATTCTCAAGTGCAACCGTACGGTGTTTGCTTCCGTGTGTCCCTCGGGACGGCATAGGCACTTCCGGTTTAACGAAGGCAGGCTCATACACGTTCTTGTCTTCGTTGTATTTCCCACTAAGACAATTAATCAAGTCTTGATACGGCCGTTCAGGAAGAGCACATCGCAGGCGGATTGCAAGACCAAGCTCGGCCGTCCACTGTCGCTCGATAGCCCGGACCAGTTCTTGCTCTATCATGCGAACAGCGCGGGGTGAACTCCGTATCGCCTCAGCAAGGTATTCCCGATTCTCCCTCCTGCTGAGTATGGCCTGCATTGCTACCAGGCCGTCCGATGGTATTGAAAAGTTGTCCTGGATAAATGTCGTGATGTCCTGTGCCATACGGGATATGCGAGAAGACTTGGCAGAAGGCTTATCGTGTGGGAGGGGGAGTCGTTTGCGAGTGCTCTGCACGGCTTCCTCGGCTTCCTCGTCTGATGCAGGCTTATTATGGAACAATCTCGCATAATAGTAGTTGCCTCGAGCGCGCTCTCGGGCTATCTCATCTCTAGCCTCCTGAAGTACTGTTTCCTGTTGCTTTAAACGGTCTGCAAGTGTCTGCAGGTGAGTGGCTTGAGTTGTGATAGTGGCCTGCAGTACTGAAAGCTTTCTCTCCAGTCGGCTGGTCACAGGTGCTGCCTGACGCATAACGGGGGTCGGTGCAACAGTAGCCTCCGCCGCCAGTGCTGTGCTAGCAGCGTCACTTGATATCTTTTTAGAACCCAGCGTGTTGCCTTTTTTGAACTTGTTATTAGACTTATTATTGCTACCCATGGTGCTAGAAGTAAAGTGAATAATGAATCATTCCTGCTATTCCTGACTTAAGTAGTGCCCTCCCCCAGTGTCAAAAGTACGGAAATTGCCACGTCATGGGTAGGAATCCTGAGCTGCCAAGTCAGCATATCTGATTCTTAAACTTAACTTAGTAATTAAGACTGATACATCACATAGATTTGAACTCTTAGTATGCATATGCTCAATCAACTGTGTATTCACCCTCATAACGGTTATGCGCGGGATGCACCCACATGTTTTGAAACAGCACAAACAGTGTGATAACAATAGAATCCGACAAAACGGACATTACCATTCGAAAGAGCACCATCGAAAATGGTATAGAGCACTTCATAAGGACTATATATACATATCATGGTATTGATAACCATGAAAAAACCTAAGTGCTATGAAACCCTAAGTGTTGGGGTGTCATGTGTATGCGCCATGCTCGTTATGCAGGCTATGGTGGCTATCACTTTACGTACCAGCGCAGATCCCGGCGATGCTTACAAAACAGGGCGCACGGGCTCTGATCCCCAGCGTTCCTTGGCGCGCGAATCTGTGAGCTGCGAAGGATCTGCAGGCGCATAGCCGCAGCTGTGAGCGTGGCATCGTTGCGGAGAAAGAGATGCCCGACAGCGCCAGGATCTTACCTGCTCCTAGCGCAGGTGCAAAATTCATTCGCGAGAAATATACGTTGAACAAAAACTTGAGTCTGCAGCTTACCTGTGACACAGTAGGGTTTATGCTCTGAAACCAAGACAGGAACTAGGAGCAAAAAATTCTCTCGTCTGCTGTGTATCCTGCACACTGGACTGTTAACGAATCCGTGCAGAGCTTTGATGTTGGTCGAGAACGCTCGTCTTATCGACAGGACGTATATCGACTCAGTTATCGGCACGCCGGCGAGAGGCGCTATGACCGTCCCCGCTGAGCGGCGTCGCCACGAGCAGAGCAGCGGAAGGAACGCTCATGAAATGAAGGATCGCGTAGTGGCTGTTCACCTCCAGCTTCGGATTCCAAGTGTCGCATCGTGTTGCTCTTAAGTCGGAAATTAGTGAAAATACTTCACTTTTTCTACCTGCTGACGATTGCTGCGTCTTTATCCTCCGTTTCCTAACACAACTTTTCTTTTGTTGCAAACATGAGTTTCGCAGCAATCACTTCTAATTCTGATTTGCGGAGGGCGACCCGCGCATCCCGCAGCGCACAGGCTCGTCAGCCTGACGAGAATTCCGTACCCAACGTGACGCCCGCGCTGAATGCAGCAACCTCGTCTCCGCGGTTCTCCCCTCCGCGGGATTAATTGTTGTGATTATGATGGAAATCGGTTGCTGTGATTATGATGAAAATAATTGCTGTAATTGAGATTGAAATATTGCTATTTGTAAAAGATGAGTTTGTTAAGGATTACAAAATTTGAATTGTTGTAAAAAGGACTGCTGAAAATATGATTAAAAATTAATTGTGTTACCATGATGATGGAATTGCTGTGATTATAACAAAATAGGTGTTGTGATGATGGACAATGATTACTGCAATTATGATGATTATGATTGCTTTATTTGATGAGAGGATAGATATGAAGAATTTCTGCGATCCGATCGATGGAAAATTGCATGCTTATGACAAGCTGAAGTTGATAAATAATGATTAGGGAGGGTGTTGTGATTGCCTCAGATTATGGCCCCTTATGCTTATTGCATTACGTGCATTATCAGAGTGGGGGCGAGAAGACGCTACTGCTGTAACACATTATTATGCATGTTTGTATCAAGATAAAGGACGATATGTGAGTGTTTCCTCAACCTCGAGTAAATGAAGATGGATGGTGGTATGAGGGAGCAGGCTCCCTTGGGATTGGCATCATCGGTGACGCCGGGATTCGACATTCAGGCTCGCCCATCGGCTCGGGGAGTGGCGAAGGCGAGGCGGGCAGCGGGGAGTCGTGGCCGAGCCTGGAGATAGCACGCACTTATTATGCGGTTAGCATGCTAACGGAGTATCAAAGGGACCCTAACGCCGACATGCAAACATTCCAAAGCAAGGGGGGGGAAGGGGGGCTCACCTCGCCAGGTTGCTGGCATCGATGGAGGCGGCGACAATGTGCATGATTTTCGCGGCAATGGACACGAGACAATCTGCCACTTCACGTTCCCGTACTTGTATGGAAAATGCGTGGTCCCCGTACATTACCTTGCCTGGTTCTTCAACCAAAATGGACGGGATTGGCAACCATGTCGGGTAGCGCCGTTGGGTGGTTAGCATTTCTAGTGCGCAAGCATGAAACTCGTGGGGAGTCATGCAAGTCGGTTCGTCCTTGGCATGGCAACAGGTGTAAATGTGAACCATGCCGACGTGTCTGTACTCCCGCACTTTCAACAGGCCAGCGGTTACTTCACAAAGAGCACGCTGCATCTCGAGTGACGGGCACCTGCCAAGTTCGAAAGCGGCGGGTTAAAATACTTTCAACAGGTCGTATAACAACAAGCGAGCCCTTAAATAGGCCTTCAATATTCCCGAGCACTATATACGGCATCCTACAAACCATATAGTACGACTTTTTGAAACATGCATGCCGTGGTTGCCTGTACGCGACCCGTACATCTCGAAAGGAATGCTAAAACTATAGGGTAAAACACTCACCTTGGATCATATACACACGCCACCGTGGTTTCCGCCCATTGGCTGACTCGAAGCTCCTTCGTGGGCTTCTCGAAAAGGTGACCCAACCGGAAACCCTCCGGACGACCAACGGTCTTGCAAGCAACAAGTGCCGTTGCCGGCCTACTTGGGTGGGAGGTGGTACCATTCACCAAACTTGGATGTGGTGTCGAGGATACTGGGTGAGGAGCTGGGTTACGCATGGCCTGGCGGGATACTCGTGGCACATTGCTTTTGTCCACTGGTCGTTGTTGTTGTTGTTGGAGGGAAAGGCCACGGTGGCCCGGGACCGCACGAGGTGTTCTTGCGGGCGCAAGCACGACCTCGTCCTCGGATGCATTGAGGGGAACTTGGCGAGCCGATTCTTCACGTAGCGCGGAGAAATGCTCTCCTTTTCGGGGCATTGCAACCCTATTACCCCGCGACCCCCCCTCCCCCCTCCCCCTACCTTCATAGTAATTGGAGTATAGGAGGTCCGAAAGACCTTCGTTAGGTAGCACGTCACTAGGATGAGCATAACAGGCTAACGACATGCTACGGAATAGATTCTTTTGAGGAATCTTCTTCAGATGTGTCATAATTTCCGAGTTTAGCATGCTTGTAGCATGCTAAACTGTCTCGTAGCCAGGGCATATATCTTACCGTGACGGGCCGGCCCAGGGCCGTAGCGTGTCACGCCGGGCCGAAAGCGGGCCGGGATTGGATCCGGCTGCGGGCCGTAGACGAACAGTGAAAATCTCAAAAATTTACGTGAAATTTTTGATTTTCATGATATTCCCATACTTTAAATTGGGAAAATTCGCCTGCGGCGGGCAATTTTCGAGACGGGCCGGGCTGGCCGAAACCGGGCCTGAAAGATTTGCAACTGCGGGCCGCAAAATCTTTTGGAAGATATATGTGCTCTGCTCGTAGCACGCCGGTAACACGCCCGTTACACGCTTGTAGCACGCCCGTAGCACGGCAGTAGCATGGCCGTAGCACGGCCATAATATGTCCTTAGAACGTGTGCTAACTGGAACATCGCATGCTAAAGACATACTAAAGAAGCGAATCTTTTAGGGAATATTCCTCCGGCGTGTTATCACGTCCGTGTTTAGCATGCCTTTAGCATGGTTTTCAGTCCGTAGGACGCCCGTAGCACGGCAGTAGCACGCCCGTAGCATGCCAGTAATATGTCCTTAGCACATGTGCTAACTGGAACGCCCATAGTTAACGCCCATATATGCACGTGCTACCGACGTTTTACCGCCGTGCTAACGGCGTGCTAAGCTCAGACGTGCTAACAGGCCTGAGGAATATTCCTGGAAAGATTCTTCTGTTAGCATGCCGTTAGCACGTCGTTAGAGGTCATAGTAATTATACACATTTATATATACATATGACCTCTAACGACGTGCTAACGGCATGCTAACAGGAGAATCTGTTAGGGAATATTCCTCAGGCCTGTTAGCACGTCTGAGCTTAGCACGCCTTTAGCATGGTTTTCAGTCCGTAGGACGCCCGTAGCACGGCAGTAGCACGCCTGTAGCATGCCAGTAATATGTCTTTAGCACATGTGCTAACTGGAACGCCCATAGTTAAGGCCCATATATGCACGTGTTACCGCCGTGCTAACGGCGTGCTAAGCTCAGACGTGCTAACACATAATAGGAATATTCCTGGAAAGATTCTTATGTTAGCATGCCGTTAGCACGTCGTTAGAGGTCATAGTAATTATACACATTTATATATACATATGACCTCTAACGACGTGCTAACGGCATGCTAACAGGAGAATCTTTTGAGGAATATTCCTATTATGTGTTAGCACGTCTGAGCTTAGCACGCCGTTAGCACGGCGGTAGAACGTCGGTAGCACGTGCATATATGGGCCTTAACTATGGGCGTTCCAGTTAGCACATGTGCTAAGGACATATTACTGGCATGCTACAGGCGTGCTACTGCCGTGCTACGGGCGCCCTACGGACTGAAAACCATGCTAAAGGCATGCTAAACACGGACGTGCTAACAGGCCTGAGGAATATTCCCTAACAGATTCGCTTCTTTAGTATGTCTTTTGCATGCGGTTAGCATGTCGTTAACACATGATGTGATAACGACATGCTGACGACATACTAACATAATGTGGGGGGAGAATGTTTTCACAAATTTCCCTATCACGCTAAAGCCAAACCAACATAAATTGAAAATTTTCAGGGGGCATCGATCCAGTGACCTCACGCGCAGAAGCCCACTTCATGTCCACTCGACCACATGACCATAACGATTGACATTCCGAGACGATGACAATAGTGAATCAATCGATGAGGATAGACGATGACGCGAGTGAAGGGCTTGGCGAAAATTAAAAAAAGAAATTGAACGCAAACGGCTACCGTGCGATAGACGATAACGATATACATATTCCTCCTGCGTGCCTGCGATCCCCAACCCGAACCCGCGAGCGCGAGCGTCATGCGGTGGATTATTCCATCTCCAATCGTCCGATGGCATGGCATCGCATGGCATGGCACACGTTTCGCAGAATTCGTCATCGTCATCGTTATCGTCGATCGTGCTCGCGTGACGAGGACGTGCTGTGACTTCTCACGCCCCCCAACGCCCAACGGGAAGTGAAGGTGTCCACTGTACAGAAGGCATTTTTACAGAATACTGTAAAAGTTCAAACTCACCTCTACAGCCGTCAACGCTTCACATTTCACCGTCCAGCAGTGTGCAGCAGCGTGTGGTGGCCTCGCCAGCGGGTTGCATGTTATGATATTTCTCATTCTTGCTCGCTGCAATATGTCACAGGTTTGTAGTGCATGTTTTTATATGTATATGTATTATTTTGTGTGTGCTTAGCGCGATCATCCTTGGCATGCGCGGAACTTTGACTTGGAGTGAACGGGAAGATTCCCGCGAGTCCTTTGCACTCGAAATAGTTGGTTCAAATCCAACTCACTCCACCTCTCCTTTTCAGTTTCCTTCGTTAATTTCGTTTGTCACGTATATTATCTTTCATCTTTACTAAACGTTACTTGGTTGGTTTTGTTTTTCAGATCGCTGATAATATTCGAGTGGTGAAATCAATTTTTCCACCATCATCTCGCGTTCACATTCGCGCTTCTTTGAGGTTCCTAGGTTGCTAGTTATGTTTTGCACAAGGGTTTCTTTAATGCGTTTTCCGCTTTTTACTAAGTGTTGGTTCTTTGCTTTACTTTTCAGAGTAGAGAAAGCAAAATTTTAGCCCATGACCAACGCCAAGACGTAAGGTAAAAGCTATACCCTTTCTAAGTTAGAACCTAAGTTGTTGTGATTTTGTGTGAAGTTTCTCACTTGACTAAGTGTTGGTTTATTGTTCCACTTGCTTTTCCAGATCGAATGAGAATGGGCGAGTGGAAAATCTCGGAAGGTTTTACTCCAAGACCAACGCCGAGATTTCTCGCTTGTTGCACGTTGTTTTAAAGAGATTAGGTTGATTCCCTAGAGGCAATTTTCGGACTAGAGCCTTGTTTTGAGCGAATTAGGCTACGAATGGGGCAGCCCTACTTACGATTGGATTGTAATGTGGATAGTAAAAATATTAACGTTTCTAGACTTCCCAATTGTATCCCATCGTGCCTAGCTAGCTACACTATCGTATTAATATGATTGTATTAAACATGCTCGAGTGTTCCATGCGTATGCGTGATGTGCTAGCCTTCGCATAGCATACGCATTGTGAACACACTTTATGTAAGTAGCACACATTTTCGCAATCCTCTAGTGATATTGTGCATATAGATAGGCCTCGTACACGCGAGTGCTGAAGGCATACTAATGACATTATATGCACATGCTAACATCAGTTATCATATCGGCGTTAGTATGTATGTAGTACGTCCATAGCATGTCGTTAGTCTAGTATCGTTAACATGTGAATAGCATGTCGATAGTATGCGTTTAGTATGTACTTGTTCGTACGATCATAGCATGCTAATGACACTATATGAACATGCTAACATAAGTTATCATATCAGTGTTAGTATCCGCGTAGCACGTCCATAGCATGTTTTTAGTATGCGTTTATGATGGTTGCGTTAGCATGGACATATTATGCTAAACACGTACTAATGCAATGCTATGGACATCATATTGGCATACTAAACCACTTGGCTTGCCATTGTTAGCATGTCCGTAGTATGCCGTTAATATGCCGTTAGTATGTCGTACTAAGAACGTGCTAACGCCATGCTAACGTTGCGTTAGTGTGTCGTTAGCACATATCGGTAGTATGTCGTTAGCATATCGTTAGCATATAAATTCCAGTTAGGACATGTGCTAACGGCATGCTAACGACATATTATCGACTGTTAATATGTCGTTAGCATGCATTGTTATAATTCGTTAACATGTCGTTAGCACGCGTTTAGCATGTCGTTATCAGCATACTAACGTTTTCCAGGACCGTAGGGTTATGTGTTGAACAAGGATGGATCCATCAATGTGACTTGGGTGGACAAACGAAATAAGCATGACAATAGGAATGACCAGAAACAGTTGGCTCAGCTGCCACCACCTCCTCAGAGGGAGCCTGCCTAAAACCGTCGAAGTTGCCAGAATTCTGGGCTGTATATTATGTAAATAGTGTATCATTAATTTGGGAGCGGGCCAGGGTGCCTGTCTTACCGTGTAACATCAGATTCCGGGTTTAAATATCAAATGGAGATGCATTATTGCATGTGGAATGGATTTGCTTGATAAGTTGATTTTGCATTTTTGTGAATTTGCTCTACGTTAGATTCCGAAATTTTCGATTTGGCTGATTTTGCTCTACGTTAGATTTCAGATTTCAGTCTTCAGGAGGCTGGATTTCGAATTTTGGATTTTATTTTTTTGCTCTACGTTAGATTTCGTGGGTCAGCTTCGGAACACTGGATTTCGGACTTTGGGATGCATATCTCAAATTGGAGTGCTTCGCGAATGCAGGCAATTAATGCCAATTAACTTGCCTGCACGGACCACCTGGTGCCCGTCCGTCATAGAAGCCTCCCTTTTAACATGGGGATGCTGGACGGTTAGAGTACTGACCGCAACGGGTGGGTTACTCTACACGGGTAACACACCGGAAGTGGCCAGGCTCGAAAATCGTCCATCCCTTTCCACAAGATTGGGGCCCGGTAGAGACCGGGGTGCGATTTTCGAAGAGCAATTCTTCTAAAAGGGAGAGTGATCTGGTGTGGTTGTTGTCTCGAACAGGGACACGAGCCAAACTCAGCCCCACGAAAGGGATTGCTTTTCTTCGATGGTGCATGCCGCTTTAACGCGTCGCCGGATTTGAGGCAAGCCTCGTTCGGGGTAGCACTCTGCTCAGAACAAGGTCAACAGTGGACTCGGGACTACGGGCGCCTTGGATCCAAGACGAATAATTATGCAGAATTCGTGGGTGCTGTGGTTGCAATCCAGAGAGCGATAGAATGGAACATGACCACAGCAACAATTATTGGGGAATCGGAGCGAGTGGTGTCAGTATTTTCGGGCTCCCGTAACGTTATCGCAAAAGACTTGGAAAGACTACTTATCATTGGGAAAGCTCACATGGCCTTGCGCCCGGATTGTGTTTTCAATTTCAAGCATGTGGCACGGGACCACAATAAACTGGCTGACAGCCTGGCCAACTTCGCACTGGATTCTGGCATGCCGGCAACGACAAGCGTGAGAGACCCGCTTGCGTTTATTACCATGGCGGTTAAAGGCTTCGACAGTGCTCGGGAAGTGATGGAGAGGCAACAGTCTTTAGGGTCGCGTGAGGCCCAAGGGCAAGACACCTTGGCCCCTTCAGTAATTGATGCCCTCAGTGGGAATTTGGTCCCGGACCCCCTTTCCGCCCCGCCCAGCTAGGGATCCGGGGGAGTTCCGGGTGGGAACTATCCATGAGTGTACCCAGTTCCGGGACACAGTGGTAACGTCATCAGAGATGGGATTGCTGGTCAAAGAATGGGCAAAGAATGGAGTCTCCATCTCGGATTTCTTCCAATATTTTTCAGGCACTTACGAAGGGGCTCGTTTCGACTCAAAAACACCCCCGAGGATGCATTTCAAGAATCATGCGATACCGGATCATTTGATCCCCTGGATCTCTGGAAAAATACAGGATGAGCTCAAATGGGGAGCGATAAGAGTCTGGGGCAAGGAAGGGGAGTGCTCTCCCCCGCATCTAGTTATGCCGGTAGGGGTGGAGCTAGCCAAACCAAGAAAGATCAACGATGCAAGATTCCTTAACCTTTGGTTTAAGGATATTCCGTTCACTTATGATTCGGTGACAATGCTTCCACAAATGCGGTACTGTTGTACGATGGATACTCCTTGCCTTCACCAACAGACTCTAGGATCACATCCAGCAACTGCTCAATTGGGGCCTCGTCGATCGCAACGAGACCCGCATTGAAAGGGGCCCACGGGTTCTCCTTCCTGTCGGTCTTGCAGGCGAACGCCTGCTTGAGGTCGGACGTGTGTCTCTCGTCCTTCTCCCCCAGCAGCGCGGTGAAATGCTCGGCCGCCAACCGCCGGCCTCGCTCCTCCGCGGACTCGGCCGTCAGTTGGAGCCGCTCCTTCCCCTGCTGCCCCAACTGACGGCGAAGCTCCTCGCACACCTTCGCCTCCTTTTGCCGCTCGGCCTCCGCCAACTCCGCCCGGAGCTCCTTCTCCTTCAAGAGCACGGCCTGCTTCACCTGCTCCTCCGTGACCCCCCGAGCTGGAGTGGCTCCCCCGATCGCCTTCTCCAAACTCCGCGCCTTTTCCTCCGCATGCTTCACCTTCAGCTCGGTCAGGCGGAGCTTCTCGGCGTACTTCATCTTCTCCGCATGCTCCTCCAATTTCGCCTGCTTCGCCTTTTCCTCCTCCGCCGCGACCTTCTCCTCCCGCTGCCGCTTGTGGCCGCTCACGCTCTTCGCCCTCGTCTTCTGCGCGCTCTTGGCCTTCTGCTCCTCAGCCTTCGGGAAGTCGCATGCGTCTTCCTGGTTGCCTGACCACTTGAAGGTGATCACCTCCCTGGCCATACCCTTTTGCAGGGTCTTGGTGGTCAGCGCCCCACCTTTTCCCCCACCGCCAGCCCCCTCGCGGCTGACCTGCGCCACGGTCATCTTGGCCGCATCCCGCGTCCGCTGAATGATGACGCCCATTGCCTGAGAAAAGGCGTACTGGAACGCCATCAAGCTGCGCTTTTCCTTCTCCAGGTCAGCCTGCGTCAAGGCAATCTGACGTCCCTGGGAGCTTCTGCTGCTGCTGCTGCTGCTGCTGCTGCTGCGGGGGTGAAGGGCCATGAACTTCTCGTCCCTCACCAGCAGTGCCTCCGATCCACGTCCCAATGGCAACTGCAGCACCTGGAAGTCCCACCCCTCAAACCCCGAGCTTTTTTGCAGGAACACCAGGCCCTGCGTCTGGCCGCCGTTGGTGCGCAGCACATACCCCAGGCGCAGCACCCCACCGTGCGCCATGGGCAGGTTTTCGTAGTCCTCTTTCAGGAGCACGGGCATTCCCGTGCAGACCAGGCCCGATGTCTTGTCGGGGTACAGCACGTCCGCCCCCCCGAACACCTGCAGCTTGATGCCCGTGTCGCTCCATAAGGCCGCTCTTCGGCCCGTAAAACCGCGTGACGAAATTCCCCTTCATGGGAATGCCCGCTTTCGTCACCGGCTGCAGCTCCGCCCTGGGCACCGTCTTGAGGGCGCCCGTCTCCATCACGCCGACCTCCACCTTCTCCTCCGTGACAGAAGAATGGAGGATGACGACTTCGGAGCCCAACATTGCGAGGCCCCCGTCGAAGATGACGTTGTAGTCGACGCCCAAGAGGTTGGCAACGTCCTCGCCTTCCAAGCGCCTGCTTCGCCGGCGAGCTGCGTACTCCACCGTAAACTCTGTCAGGTTGTACACGGGCACATCCGATGACCTATCCACGTACGAATGTGCCCCCCGACGGACGTTCGGCCCCAGCTTTACGGCGTTCGACGGAATCGTCGGCCAGGAACAGCCAGGGTAGGCTTCCCCAAAGTGGAAAACCCCACGCCGGAACATTAATACCTCATATGCCTGCCCTACAAAAAGGGACTCCCTTGCACCACACCGCATGTGAGAACCCGGAAATATCCCCACTGGGTACCCTGGAGTGAAGCAAAAAATTAAGGAGAGTTCTGTGCCGTCTAAATGCGGGCTCTGCAGATCAGCCCCGGGCAGCGTTAGCAACGCAGACATCCCACCTTTCCCCTATCCCGAAGCAATCCAGACTAATTGGCCCGTTCTCAGTGTTGGAGACTATTTTTTCCCTTCAAAGAATATTTAAAAAAATAGAAAACTATTCTTCTGGGCTTCAGTTTCCTCCTATGTAGTCTGATGGGCTCAAATTTGTCTAATTTTGCTCTGTCGTGCCGGTTGGCCATCCCAATTTAAAATGTAGAGATCCGCGAGGACCCAGGTGTCGGGGCAAGGTTCCAAACGACAAAAAACCATCAAGAAACGTCAGGAATTTTTGTGTCTACTTTAAAACTGTCTCCGAGGTCCTCTTTTCTCAATCTGGCCAATGGTCCACTTTTCACTCTCGGTTCGGGTCAATCTGGTTGTTAATCCCGGTAAATTTGACTTGCTGGCGGCTTCTTTTCCCACTTTCTGACCATTTTGCAGCATAACATTTTTGGAAAAGCGACTGTCTGCATGCAGGATGAAAGGCAGGGGGCAAAAAGGCGCAGAGCAATACCACTTCCAAGTGAAGCCTTCTTGAGCACTTGACTGTATCCGAGCCGGAGCTCAAGGGTTAGTCAGAGGTTAATCTGCTTCAAATCTTGGGGCACAGGTCCGTTTTCGGCAATTTTGCAGTGTACAAAATTGCAATGTTCTAGATAAACAGTTGAACAAGGCTACAATTCAAGCAATTGCAATATCTTTATGGCAGGAAAGATCGACCAGTAAATTAACAGATTGAGCAACAACTCCTCCAAATAGTTACTTCAAGTTAGAACAGCCTCCAAATGGGCGGTCAGGTCTCATACTTTCAAGGCGCGCAGTTCATATCTCTAATCGATCTGTCCCATGTCCGCTGGCATATCATCATCTGCCACCTATACAAATCCTAATCAGAGAATCTGCATTTGGACAATCCTAATCAAGACAGTTGATTTCATTGTCCCTTGCTGGTCTTTGCCTTCTTCCTACGAGGAGCCACGTCAAGCACTTCTTCGTCATCACTCACTGCTTAATGTGCATTTCAAATGAGTTATATACTCAGATGACCAACATCTAGGATATTTCCTGGGTTGCCTCTTCGTCTCTTCGGACACTCCAGCCTTATTTTCACCCATTGACGTCAATCCAGTATCTGGCCCAGATGGTTTCTTCAGTGGTACTTGAACAGTCTCCACCACAGAGGCTGGGGCATCCTCAGATATGGCCTCAGACTTCTGCTCGGTGATAGGCTGATCCTCTTGCTGAACAGGTGAGGTCGGGGAGGTGCCCTTTGGCACCCAGATAAGTTCACCCTTATCATCCATGATCAATTGCACTCCCAGTCTCTTCAACTTTCGAGCTTCAGCTTGTTCTTCAGCATCGTCAGCTACCCAGTCATCGAACTCGCTGACGTCATCCTCGGTGTCATCATATTCAGGCGAGGCAGGCTCCCATTTCGGACTGGCAGTATCCATATCATGCTTACTGTTTGTGACACCCGCGTCATCATTGTCATCCGAACCTGGTAGCTTCTCCTTACTGTCAGTGACACCCGCGTCATCATTATCATCAGAATCTGGTAGCTTCTCCTTACTCCAGCACACAGCGCCTGTACCCGAATCGTCACTGTCCGTCGGCGCCGAGTGTACAGGCTTACGCCCCGTGTATGGAATTCCACGATATTCATCATCGTCAATCACAATCGTCGGATTCCAGTACCCAACGCTGAGCGGTAATGAGAATGACGCTCCCGGCGCCTTCACTAGAGTGGCGTCTTCCAGAAACCAGCCGCCGCCCCTATTACGCTCCCAGCGGCGTAGCGCACCAGAAGGGTGGACGATAATATGCTGCCAGCTATAATCGAGCCCAGGCTTTCGCTCCCCATAGTACGAAGTCAATGGCTCGGGAGTCCCCTTCCGAGCCCATTGCCATTTCACTGCCCCAGTACACATACATACAATATGCCAATCGAATGGCTTGGCATGGCTATTGTTCCCTGGCACAAGTAGCATCCCTCGAGTGCATACCGTACTTATTATGCTCCCTCTAGTTCTACATTCAGATTGTGAGGAGGATTGTTCGGACGTAAAACAATAGTGTTAGCAGATAGCATCATGTTTCACTATTCAGCGGTGGTTCGGGATAGATTGCAGCACCGGAAAGCAAATTGAAATAATGCTACTGCACAGAAGCTCAATCAGAAGCCAACATATAAATAATATATTACCAAAAGATTAAAACGTTAGTTGTTCTTCTCTCACCAGAACTGGATTTCAGATGCCAGGCTCCCTTGCAGATAGCCACGCAACCGGAAAGATGACATTATCTTCTTCATTTTTTCACCTTCCCTCACCTTTTTATTTCCTTTTTGTTTAGTTGTAGACGGATCACGTCTCGTCTTCACTTGTATCAACCGAAAGTGCTAACACGGCCGTAACCTTCTCGATTTTATGGGAGCACCAATTGAGACGCAAGGTGTGGCCGCTTCTCTGTGCATGCTTGCTGTAAAAGTTCTCGAAGCAGCAATCATTTTTGCTGGCTAACTTCGTTATCTGCAAGTGTACATGGAACAGGGAACACCCTCAAATGCAGAAAAGCAGGCACCATATCATCTCCAAGGACGCAAAGTCTGTTACAAAAGATCATTCAATCAACACTCCTACGTACTTGACTCTGCGGTGTCTGGAGCCAGCATGCTACGGTAACCCTTCTCTCTGTTGGTTTTACATCAGGTTCACACCAAACTAAAAAGATCGGAATGAATTTACCATGAACCTCCCCCTGAGCAGAATGAACTCATGAACAATCAAAGGTGCCGCATGCCTCCTCACAAACAAGGGGCACATTATTGAAGGTGTTCGATTTGTTCGAAGGCAGGATACACTCTTGGATGAAGATGCCACCTAACAATACTGAATGGGATCGTTTTAGCTGTCGGAGTTTTCGCTTTGGCCAAGGCTTGAGGCCCGCGAAGCGCTCTATAATGAAAGACACCGTGCAGCAATGCCACTCGACAAATATGTGCGGATGATACCATCTATTACAACAGCACATGCCATGCATCTCTAATGTAAGTGGCTGAACTCAACTTGTGCGTTCATGGCGAAGTCACACCACAAGGTCACACCACATGGCGCTCCCGCCCAGGCTCTGCACGGACCGCAAGTGTTTGAGCGGTGCAGGTGGCTCCCTTGAGGAAGCGCCACTCCGCTCTCATAGCACATTTCAAGCACTCAAGCGCTTCTTGAAGATATGGGCAGGTCGGATATTCACCTGACGAATGGCATGGAACATATCGGACATGAGCTCAGTTGTTGCTTTGTTGAGTTCCTGCAGCTTGGGACAGTGGAGTGCGACGAGCTTATTCTTGAGCAGTTCGCCGATGAAGAACGCCTTGCCCTTCTCTCGCGCTGCTTTGTGACTGCTCTTGTGCGACTGGCCGCACAGATCTCTCCAGATGGTTGTCAGTTCATTCCCAAGTTCAAGCACCCTCGATCTCTTTGTCTCCTCAAGTTGACCCCAGTTCTGCTTCTTCACCATGTGCATGTCCATGAGTTGCCCCATCATTGTCAGCATCAAAGTCAATTGCTCAAACAGTGGGCTCACCTGCCAACAGTTACCCCACAGCTGCCACACGGTCAGCAAACCAGCTCTGAAATGTCAAAGAACAGGTCATAAACAGAGGCATGCACCAGGGGTGGCGTCTGCATGTCCCGCTCTCCTGCACTCCACCCTGGTACTGCTCCCTGACAAGCTCCGCTTCGAGGGTAGAGCGCACTTTCAGAGCGCTAGCACCGTTTAGTTCCCTCCTCATCTTTCTGCCGGTTTTCAACCAAAACGCACAGCCGCTCTGTGAGGCACTCTAAGTGCTTCGACAGCGTTGCTGAGTGAAATTGGGTGCGCTTTCCCCATTCGCAAATCAGGCTTAGCGAAGGCCTGACACGAGATGCAACCTGCTGGATGGATGCGGAGGCAGTTAACTCGATCACCCATCAGCCATATGCCAACCTGCCTTGCTATCGAACGACACATGTATACATGGGGTTTGTGAACTATGATTCCGCGTAGGAAGACTGCAAGTGAAGGATGAGATGAGTGCATCGGCGTCACCAAGTCATTCAGCACTTTCTTCCATGTCCCGCATTTCTGGATCAGCTGAATCTCGGGCGACTTGAGTGCGCTCTCCTCGACTCGCTGCTTCTGCTGCTTCACCTTCACGTTGTCGCGGCCCTTTAGCATTTCGAGGATCTTGTCGCTCAACGACGGGTGGCCCGCACGAACTCCGCCTTCCATCTCCAACATCAGGATCATCACTTTATGGTCATGGCGATAGGCATCCTCGAGGGGCGTGAATCCGTACCGGTCCACCGGGTTCACGTCGATGCCCTTCTGCTGGAGCAGCCAGCTCATCACCTCCACATTTCTGCAGCCCCAAGAACCCACTTCCACTCACACATCCAGAACGTGCCTCCCCCACATGGGTCCACAAGTCAGCAGTGCAAACCCAAGGAATGTTAGAGGAGCTCATGGCCGCTCTCACGGGCTGTCGGCAGTGCAACCGGTGTGGTACACTGGAGGTCCGGCACCCATCACGGGGGCCCCCGCGCAACTTCCGATGATGATGGGCTCGGGCTCGCACCCATTAGAGGCCGCCAGGTGGATAGCGCTGCGGTTGTCATAGTCGGTGATGTTGAGGTTCACGTTGCTATTGTACATAGTCTTGAGCGAATCGAGATCATTCTTCGCGGCTGCCTCGCAGAGCTGAGCAGCACACCCCGTGCACTCACGTCCGTGGTGCCACAACTCAACCTGTACTCGCTATGTTTTAAGCCGACTGTGGCTGATAGTGGCCGATCTGAGGGCAGAGCAGACCTTGCCTAGACAAGCTACCGATACTAGAGACTGAATAGCTGAGTCCGCCCCACAGGCTCCCTTGGCCCGCAGAGATTGACTCCGATTGGGTGCCAGCCCGAGGCTCCCTTCGCCCGCAGATTGACTCCGATTGGGTGCCAGCCCGAGGCTCCCTTCGCCCGCAGATTGACTCCGATTGGGTGCCAGCCCGAGGCTCCCTTAGGCCGCAGAGATTGACTCCGGTGGTGCCAGCCGAAGCTCCGTTAGCCACGAAGATTGACTCGATTGGGTACCGCTTGGCGCCCGTTAGCCGCGAGATTGACTCGATTAGGTACCAGCCCGAGAGCTCATAGGCCTCAGAGATTGACTCCGATTGGGTGCCAGCCCAGCGCCGTTAGCCTGCAGGAATTGCCTCCCGATTGGGTGCCAGCCCGAGGCTCCATAGCCATGAGATTGACTCCGATTAGGTGCCAGCTGAGGCTCCGTTAGCCACTTGAGATTGGCTCCGATTGGTGCCAGCCCGAAAGGCGCCGTTAGCCGCAGAGATTGACTCCGATTGGGTGCCCAGCCCGGGTGCCAGCCTGAGGCTGCCTTAGCCCGCAGAGATTGACTCCGATTGGGTGCCAGCCCGAGGCTCCCTTCGCCCGCAGAGATTGACTCCGATTGGGTGCCAGCCCGAGGCTCCCTTAGCCGCAGAGATTGACTCCGATTGGGTGCCAGCCCGAGTCTGGTTCTGTACGCCAGATCGAGTTGACATCACATCCGGCCGGAATTGGCGGGTGACGCGTTTCACAAATCCACCAGCGAGTCGGAGGGCTTATCTTTGTGATGAACACGACCGCTGCACCACGCCGCGGGGGCGTGCGCACCTGAGCTGCAACGTCCGTGTTACTGCCAAAGGTGCCCCCCTTGTCCCCAAGCAGCTTCTGCACTTCCTTGTGGTCGTGGCGCACGGCATCCTCCAACGGGGTCCCGCCCTTTCTGTCCTCGGGATTCACGTCAATAGCCTTTAGCTCCAGCAAGTACTGTACGCACGGCAAGTGCCCGTTGCTGGCAGCCAAGTGCAGCGCCGTGCGGCTATCGTAATCACAGCAGTTCACATCCAGTCCCGTGTGGACAAGCCGGCGGAGCTGATCCAGGTCCCCGTCCGCCGCGGCCTGGCAGATCTCGGCGGCGGGGTCCTGCGGCCCCGTCTCCCTCCCTCGCCTCCTCCTTTGTCACCACACATGCCATCTAGGCGTGGACAGACAGGCTGCCCTCTGCCGTGTAAAGATGAGCAATTGGGAGGTCTGCTTGTGAGGGGTGACCGTACCTCAAGCGCAAGTCCAGGGTGCAGGTGATTTCCGCTGGGGGCGACATGGAGGTCAGGGGGGGCATCGCGACTTGGGGGCCCACCGCAAGATCCAGTTTAGCGTTCTTACTCACGAGGTAGTTCAGCACGTCGATGCGCTTGTGCCGGAGCGCATCAGCAGCAGGCGTGCCTCCGAAGTTGTCCTTCACATTGACGTCCGCCTCAAATTTGGATACCAGCATCATCACCATTTTCATGTGACCCTCGGAGGCGGCTAGGTGGAGTGCCGTGCGCCTGTCGTAGTCCCCTTCGTTGACAGTCACGTCGCCGGCGGAGAGGATTCGCTCCACTTCTACAATCTCGTTCTTCGATGCCGCCTCTACCATTGCAACGGTCTGCCACCCCGACCACCCCACAGGTGAGCAGCCTCCCATGAGACGGCGGCCCTCTCTGCTTTGTTTTTGGGGGGTACCGCTTCGGCCCGCATGATGACAAATGATGCCCAGATTTATGGAAAGCATGAGGGCACAACGTGTGCCTGAAGGGAGATGCTCGATGTCGCGTGACCCACCTTTTCTTGGAGCTTCTTTGCCTTGGCGTTGGCCAGCACCTTTTTGACGCTGCTGAGCTCGCCGGGGTCAACCGTCGCCGTCGTCTTGGATTCTATGGATATATTATCGCTTCCCTGTGGCGAAAGGATCCTCCACGTCACGGGCTCTACTGGAAGGGCACACGAGGCGCGCAGCGGAGACCGTGGGCGCCGCCTATAACTACAATCAGAGGGGACTCTTTTTTAGTGACCAGAGATGCTGCAGCCTACCAGAGTGATCCACAGATAGATCACCTTAGTGCCGTGACCACCTGCAACGCGAGATTGCCATGGGCAGTCGCCACCCACTCGTGCGCGCAGCATGATGGGCATCCAGCCGTGGAGCCCATGAGCTCCGATCTCGAGCGTACGATCCCGTGTGCTTGGACTTTTGAGTGTTTGAGACCACACGCGCGGTGTAATGAGTACCGGAGCAGCTTGCATGGTGATTTGGCATTTGAGGAGCGCCCTGCGTATTTGAAGCAACGAACTGAGCATTGAGACAGGAGAGCAGATGCGCCTCATGCGGCTTATTTGGCAGGAAAGGTAGCATGATTGGCGGGCGAGGTACCGTTGAGCTTGCAGCATCGCTTGTGCCTCCGCCTCCGCCTGCGCTGCTCTTGCCGGTGTAGGACTCCTCCCACTGGTTCAGCACCGCCTTCGTGATCATCTCCTCCTCCTCGGGGTACAGTTTGGTGAGCTGCGTGAAGTCTGCTTTTTGCAGGGTGAGCAAGACAGTGTTGATCCCGCTGGTCGTGCGAGCGTTCGTTGTCTGCCTCATGCCAAAGAGGAAGCCCACCTCGCCGAACACCTGCCCTTCCTGCACAATACTGTCCACAACCTGCGTCCCCACCACACCTTCGACTTCATCATTTTCCGCCCGCTCAGTACAACCGTTCCCATCGCAGCGTGGGTGCATGCCCTGTGCAGTCAGCACCCTTACAGCGCCTTCACTGCCCGAAGAGAGCCAAACCCCGTGCCCCAGCCATAGCTCACCGCGGTTCAGTCACACGCCGCGCTGTGAGGCCAGAGATGCCGCCGGAATGGGCAGGCCCTGCAGTGTGAGAGGATGGAAGCCTTCAACGCTAAGCCGCTGTGGCACTTCTTCTTCGCCTAAGTTGCCCATAGCGAGTGTTTGCAACCCCCCCCCCAATCTCTAGCGCAGAGGTCCACCGTGCCTCCGTCTTGTTCAACCCAGGCACAGGTGTGAGGGGTGAGGGTCAAGGAGGGGCGCCACAAGGTGGGATCGGATGGGGTCACCTCGACATCTTCGCCAGGAGGGGTCGTGGTGAGCTCGACGCAGCCGGAGATGATGATGTACATCTCTCGGGTCACCTCGTTGACGCGGAAGATGTGCACCTCGGGCAGGATGGTGTTCTCACGCAGCATCACGCTGATGCCGTCCAGGAAGTTCGTGGAGCACGTCTTGAACATGGTCAAGTTTTCCAGCAGCGCGCGGGTGCTGTGACGGGCCACGTCCACCTGGAAAGCCACCACCCTCCCCCATGCCACAGCATCCCCTCCACTCGACCCCGCTCTGATCGCAGGGGACCCGTTTAAAGTGCCAGAAACAAGTGCCGCCTACTCCAGAAAAGGAAATGGCCGAGATTGCCAAAGCAGCGAATCATCCGCACTCAAACCGCAGGGAGCAGGCACGGATAGGGTGGGGGGTAGACGGGAGAGGACGCTTATCAGGACGCATCATTCGAGATCGACTATATATATATATATTTACATATCAGCCAGTGCTGGTCAGCCATCCGAGTGACCTTCAGCTTGTTGGGCAGGTGAGCTCGGTGACAAGAAAGACACCGATCGTAGGGTCATTGCCTCTCATGTGTTGGCTTGATCCAAAAGCTCCCTCGGCACGGAGAATGGCATACCTGCAGGGAGTGCGAGAGCAGGTCGAAGATGTCCTCGTCCGCCTCCCCTTCGACATGCTTTTTGGAGTTGTCCGTGCTCATGAAAGCGGAAATCTCCGAGGACAATTCCTCGGGCAGCTCCCGCACCTCTATGAAATTCTTCATCTGCATCACCGTCTGGCGCGTCTTCACCAGCTCGGCGTCCTGCTCCATCACGAGGTTGGAGATCTCCCCGAGCACGTATTTAAAGAAGGTGAGCTGCACGCCCATCACGACGCAGGTGAAGAGCATCTCGGCCCAGTTTTTGGGCTGCATGTCGCCGATCAGCCCCGAGGTGCTCAGCGAGGTCGTGATCCAGTAGATGGAGAGCATGTACTGCTCCGGGATTGAGCCATGTGCACGAATGTCTCTCGTCCCGAAGCCCTCGAAGTACTGCCCCAACGCCGCCGCCACATCGCTCGCCCACCCCCAGGCCTCATAAGCACGCCACTGAGAGGAGCGAGCGGGCCAAATTACTCCGCCACACGCGCCTAGCTCGGGGCATATGCTGATCTGAGCTGCTTGCAATAGAAGGGGCTTGCCATACGAGCCAAGCTGGCCGAGGCCACGTTCAAGCTCCCACATGTGTCAAAGGTTGCAAGTTTGCCGGGGGTCAGTGGGGAACCCGGGTAAGAGGGGTCGGCTCACGTCTATCCACTTGCTGCCGAGACCCACGTCGATCTTGTCTCCGATGTACCACCATACGCACGCGAGGATGTGCGATATGGACATCAGAGTTGGCAGCAGCCGGTACATTCCCGCGGCCACCTGGCACACCCGACAGCTTGTACTCGTCACACAGTGGCAGCCAGGCCCAGCGCTCGATTCACGGAATCCGCTTGCGCCAGGTACTATGGAACGCCCACCGCGGGCATGCTCGCAAATACCTAGGTGCCACTGCACTAACCCGGCGTAGGATACGCTGACAAGCAGGACCTTTGCTAATCTCCGTCCTCGCCTTTCACCGTTTCTTCTGGCGCAGAGGCACCAGGACCCGACTGGATCTTCATGGATCTCTGCCGTGGTCCACCACTGCCACGCGCTCTTCCTCAGCTGGCAAAACACATCCTCATCATCACAGCGCCGCGACCGCTCCTCGCCGCTGCGCCCTAAGGCGAGATGGCCTTCGCAAAGGACCGAGAGGAGGAGCGCGCCCGGGGCTTCGGGGCTCGGGCACGCACAGACGAGCCGCTCTTGGCGCTCTTGCGCCTCTTGAGTATGCGCGGCAGGACGAAAAGCTTGTTGATGCGCAGCCACCCGATCAGAGTGTAGGGGATCCAGTCCCTGTTGGAGAAATCCACGTCCTCATCCGCGCGCTGCGAGAGCATGCCGTAGGTGGAGCCGAGTGCGAACATGTCCAGTGGCACCGCGCAGAGGAGGTGCATGGGGAACTCCCCTCCGAAGTAGTGTCGGCGGATGCGGTGCATGTCCACCACGGTCACTGACTTCTTATTCTTGTAGGCAGTGAAGAAGCAGAGGGCGACGTCCAGGATGAGCATGCTGTCGAGCGTCTGGCACACGGCGAAGTACGTCCAGCCGAAGGTCTCCAGCGTGCTAAATGCGATGCGCAGCGGCACCTGCGCGCCATCCGGGCCGCCCAACTCGGATCATCACCATGGGCACGCGCCGCAGCCACCACCACCACGCCGGCACCACAGCCACGCCGGCGGCGGAGCCTCGAGGGGGCATTGCCATGCAGCACCAAGCGCTCACTCCAAGCTGGGGCCTTCACCCAAGCTGGGGGCCTTCACTCCAAGCTGGGGGGGCCTCCTCACTCCAAGCTGGGGGACCCTCTAGAGATCCACACGAGAAACCCTGGCGGTGGCAGCTTCTGCTCAAGTGGCGCACGTCCAGCAAGCTGCACCAGAGCACACCGGAGGGGCCGCAGGGGCAGTGAGGGTGCAGCATACCTCAAACATGTAATACAGCATGCAACAGAAAATGAAGTTGTCCCAAATCCGTTTGATGGGCGCCTGCTGGCTGATCACCATCCAGTGAGTCCCAGAGGGCAGGTCTGTTTGCGTTTGATTCCACCCTTCACCCAAAAGCCTGCGGCCATCCCACGCAATGACAAGCGGTCTTAGCCTCTCTCCTGCACGAGGACTCTCAAGCAAGCTAGCACGCAACCTCCCTGGACTCCCAGTGACGTGGTGCTCTTTCTGCGCGGTTTAAGAAACAGACAGCCCGTGTTAAACCATAGAGCAAGCACGACAGGAGGGCAACAATGATGTTTGTATACAAGGGGTCCGGAACGACTTGAGGGTGAAGCTAAAACCACGTCACTATGTCCTTGTTTTTAGTTCGTAGACACGGGAAAGTGTGATCAAACGGCACGGTTTCGGCGTCACACTTGGTGACTCGGCAGCCCTTGGCCCTTGGAGGAGGTGACAGCTGGGGCGGCTCACTTTTCAAACCCCTCGTGCAGCATGAGGTGCCAGCTGGGGCGGCTCGCTTTTCAAACCCCTCGTGCAGCATGAGGTGCCAGCTGGGCGGCTCACTTTTCAAACCCCTCGTGCAGCATGAGGTGCCAGCTGGGGCGGCTCACTTTTCAAACCCCTCGTGCAGTATGAGGTGCCAGCTGGGGCGGCTCGCTTTTCAAACCCCTCGTGCAGCATGAGGTGCCAGCTGGGGTGGCTCACTTTTCAAACCCCTCGTGCAGGAGCTTGTGCTTGTTGCGGTCCTCGAAGGCGCGGCAGAACTCCTTGTAAGACACCCTCTGGTCGTGGTCCTTGTCCATCATGCTGAACAGAGTCTTTTGACTTCCGTCTTCTCCAGGGTACATCTCCTGTCAATCACCCAGCCGCCTCTTGCGCCCAGTCAAGCGCTAACTCTCGTCACCCCTCGGGCAAGCTGCATCCAGACGCTCGGGATGCAAAGATCCATCGCTGACCAGGTGCACAGCAGCCCCACTGCAGGCTGGTCCGTGCCGGGCCATACCTTGAACACCGCCTCGAGCTCGTATATATCCACCCAGCCGCTTCCGTCCAAGTCGATCTGCCACCCCCACTCCATTCCGGTGAGTCCGCAGCATGTAGCGTGCAGCATCCAAAGCTCACGGATGGTGCTCCGCCAAGGCTGCGTCGGGGATGCAGTCAGGCTGGCGAGGGCTTCGCCGCTGCAGGCGAGGTGGGTCGCCGCATGAACGGTGCTGGGCCTCCCTCCCCATTTTGCGTCAGAGGTAGTGCATGCCATCATGCACAGCACCTTCCCCGCGGAGGGAGGAAGCACCTTCCCCTAGGTGTGCCACGAGGCAGCGGCGCAATGCACTGGGGCAGCCCTCAGGCCCTGGCGCGCACCTTGCGGAAGATCTCCTGGTGCTCCAAATGCTCCACCTCCTTCGCTTCGCGCATCTGTCCCGGATCCGAGCCTCTTGGTCATTCGACGAGGCCTCTACCCGGTGCGGCTCGGGGCACTCCAATGAGCGGCACGTGGCATGCATTCCTTGCACCAGCATCGGATGCGCATCCAGACGGCATGTCCCTTTTTCTATGTCCCGAGCCTCTGTCCACCGCCCCAGCATCCTGCAAGTGTGCAGCTTTGTGGAATACCACCGCACAAATACATTTCGCAATACATTTGCAGCGCAGTGTGCGAGGGAGAGCGGCTGCCGGGGCGTCCAAGGGTTCAGCGGCGCACCTCCTCGTAGCGATGGCGGTTCACAGAGGTGCCATTGAGCCAATCACGGAGCACCGTCACGAAGGAGTATCGCCGAATTATACCAAAATTGAACAAGTCAAGGAACGACATCGCTGAGAATTCCGGCAAGGAGATTGAATCCCGGCTGGCTCTGGCCGCAGTTGGAGACAGCTGGTCAGCTTCCTCCTGCTCTATATCCTGCACAAGAACACCACCCCACCGCGCAGGCTCGAAGGGGACTCGCGTGTTTTCAATTTTTCCGTGTTGTCTGCCTTGGATCCCTTTGAAGCAGGTCTGTATGCGCGAGCCTCCCCTCTCACATCCCATCTTCTTCTCCCCCATTGCTTGGACTGCTTACCCTGCAAGGCTCGTGTCCTCACATAGTAATATGAGATCCTACCTGTCTCGTGTCATCTGATGTGGCATACGAGGGAAGCGAGCCAACAGAGTCCTTGGAGAGCATTCGCTTCCTTCTCATTCTCTGGTCGTCGTCGCATGGCTGCTCTGATCCCTTCCCCTTTTGGAGTGTCTTTTGGAGGGTCTCCGCGTCCACCAGCTCCTCCTCCTCCTGCGGCGAGCCCCCGGCACCACCGTATGCTCAGGGAGGTAGAAACCTCACGCCGTGTATTTTCTGTGCTGACCGAATCCACAAACTGCATACCCGTGCAAGCCAGCTCAAAGAGGGTGACGGGTCATGGGCACGCTGATGCTGCTTAGTGCGGGCACGTTCGCCCTGGGTCCCACACTGAGCTGGCAACCGGCAGCTGCTGTCAGCCCGAGCGCTGCGCATGGAGCCCTCAAAGCCGCGCCTGGACGAGAAGTGGGCCTGGACAAGAAGGGGGCCTGGACGAGAAGGGGGCCTGGACGAGAAGGGGGGAAGGCTGGAAGGCGTTCGAGCCTTACATCGTTATCATCATCATCGGAATTGTATCTAACGTCATCAGATGGCTCTGCAGCCAAATCTCTACCGACATCGGCTTCCGACGAGGCCTCTGCATCCAGCACCCAGGCACCACATCAAAGAGGCGGCAGCGAGTCCCGGGGCAGGCGCATGCTGCGGTCACTCCTCTGGTCAGGCGCATGCTGCAGTCACTCCTCTGGTCAGGCGCATGCTGCGGTCACTCCTTTGGTCAGGCGCATGCTGCGGTTACCCCTCTGGTCAGGCGCATGCTGCGGTCACTCCCTTCTGGTCAGGCGCATGCTGCGGTTACCCTCTGGGCAGGCGATGCTGCGTTACCCTGGTCAGAAGCGCATGTCACTCCTCTGGTCAGGCATGCCGGTCAGGGCAGCGCATGCTGCGGTCACTCCTCTGGGCAGGCGCGCATGCTGCGGTCACTCCTCTGGTCAGGCGCATGCTGCGTTACCCTCTGGTCAGGCGTGATGGCTGCTGCGTTAGGCTGGCATGCTGCGGTCACCCTCTGGTCAGGTCAGGCGCATGCTGGGCAGGCGCATGCTGCGACCCTTCTGGGCAGGCGCATGCTGCGGTTACCCCTCTGGGCAGGCGCATGCTGCGGTCACTCCTCTGGGCAGGCGCATGCTGCGGTTACCCCTCTGGGCAGGCGCATGCTGCGGACACTCCTCTGGTCAGGCGCATGCTGCGGACACTCCTCTGGTCAGGCGCATGCTGCGGACACTCCTCTGGGCAGGCTTGTGACAAACGCAGCGCTTGCCAAACCGTTGGTGCCTCCGTTTCAGAATCTCGGAAGATTTCGGCCGTTGGATCTACAATGGCGTGCACGCTGCCTGCTCCGCCAATGGCAGCCGCAAGTGCCAAGCTTCTCGCTGCTCGCTCGCCACGGCAGAGGAGCACACTTTGCAGGCCCTGGGGGCTTGCCCCCAAAGATGGGCACACCCTGGCAGTATCCACCTGTAAGAGACCGAGATCTCAACGCAGGTGTCCTCACACGTTTGCCAACAAGCATCGCAGAATCCCTTCAAGGGTACCATGGGCCCGCCTGGCAGCCATCCTGGAGGGGGGTCGACTGCCGACTGTTCAGGGGTGCGCATACCGGACTCTTCGTCGACACCTTCGTAAGTGAAAATCTCAACTTCGAAATCGTTTTCCATAATCTTGAGGTACCTCATTGTGAACTGATGGAAGTCCATGCACTCCGGCAGCTCCCCCTCCGCCAGCTCGTTGCACCCGAGCAGGAGCGCGATTTGCGTGCCGCATTCGTGCCGCACCGCTTTCCACGCCTGCAGGGCCACTGACGGTCACCATCAGCCTCCACAGCGGCATGGGAGAGGGGGGCGGGACCACCCCTGCACGAGACGTCCGGAGGGGCACTGCACACTGCTGCAATGAGCGAGGAGGGCATGTCCCTGACGCACGAAAAAACAGACTCAAATATCCAGGACACCCCTCGAAACCCTGACATCCACGAAAAACCTGCAGATCAAAGTCAATCGTCGTGCCTCCTCATCAGGAGTGTACCTTTCAGGTGTCAACCCCCCGTCTCTAGGCTCATCTCCACAGCTTCGCGCGGGAAAAAGTCAGAACAAACAGTTCCACAAGGCAAACCCCAGAGGACCGGGTGGTGTACCGCGTAGGCTTCCTGGGACTCGATGAGCCCGTTGCCATCAAAGTCAAAGAGCTTGAAGGCATCTGCGACGGTTTTCAGGGATTGGAGGACGTGCGCAGCGAGGTCTTCCTCTTCGCTGGTGGCTTCTTTGACGTGGCGCTGCACACGTCACACACAGAGAGAGGCAGTTTGGGATCAGAGGGGTTTGCGAGCCGCACAGAGATGACTGGGTTGGGCACCACCCCTTCCAGGCTCAGATTGCTTGGATCCACACCATGGGTCCGCGCAGCGTCTATGCGAGGGCGCGTCTGGGTCACAGTTTAGAGTCAGGACGCCAAGTCAGCAGAGCAACGGCGGTTCTGAGAAGGCTGTGGCCGCGGTATTTGGACTCAGTACAGAACGCACTTCCCCCACACTATACTGTGGTCGCATTTCGAGCCAATACTCGATTGCAGTATTTCTCAGTGTTTCCGTTCTTGGAAAAAAACGGCGACTCGTTAGCACAGGAGTGCAAACCAAAAAGGACGCGGAAACACTGTTGCCACCCAACGCCGTGGCCACTTCTGCTACGAACACACCAGGCACCGCCAGCTGCACACTTGCCGCCAGAGAGGGTGTAAAGGGTCCCAATGAACTCACTTCCAGCAGGGTTCTGAAGTATGTGGAAAGGATTAGGTGGACGAAGGGGAAGCGGTCGCTGATGGGGATGCTGAGCTCGATGGCGTGCTTCCTCATGTCCTTCTCCAGCTTCGCAGCTTGGGTTGCCTTGGGGTTCATGCCGAGCCCGGTACTCAACAGCTCCAGCAGTATGCCCTTCAACTCGAGGTCCGGGAAGTTTGCCATCGTCTGCTGTTGCAGCGTAAACAGCCTGAATAACGAATCCTGCTCAACTCCCACCACCCCGCGCTGCCGCTTAGAGGCGCGCCCGAGGCCCACCCAACCCATCAACCAAATCACAAGAAGATCTTGCTCGGTGTCCATTCACTCATGTCATGCAACATGTACAAGATCGCGATTTTAACCCCAAGTATTCGGGTAAGCAGGGGATTTGTCCAAACCCTTCACCCGTATCCACCCGGTGAGACGCGGGCCTAGTCGAAAGAAGCCTGCACACTGCCATACAAGCCATGCGCCACAAGTGATGGGCCAAGCAAGGCTTCCTGATGACCGGTGCCGCAGTATAGGTGTACAGTGCAAAGGCATTTACCCCCCACCCGTCGCCAAGCCCTCCACACAGGCGCACTATCTCAGTGACGGCTCCGCAGTGCGTTTGACGGCCCGAGCGCTGCAAGGGGGCTGGCGGGGTCCACTCAGGGGGGCCCTTCCAGGGGGTGCCGTGCAGGGAAACAAGGTCCTGCCGAGTTGTGCGGCACAATGGATGGAACGTACGGTGGAAATACTGAGCTGGAGCATGGCACGGTTGATCTTCGGGATCATTTGCATTGCCAGCTTATCCCGCCTGGGGTCCTTCTTGAAGTCCACTGCTGATGGACTTGGTGGAGGCTCCCCTGCCTGCTCCGCCCTGCCTGGGCTGTGGTGGTCTTCCGCCGCCTCGTGATTGTCACCCTCACCCGCTGTTGCTCCGTCTGATTTCTTCGCACGATCCTCCTCCTCCTCCTCCTCGCGTTTGTCATGATGCTTCTTAACCCCCATGATCTTGAACATCAGCTGAGTGCTCTCGGACATCGCTCTGACCACACGCACACCACAGCCCTCCATGCTCAGCTATCAGCCAGCTGTGCGAGAAGTGAGGACTCGAGATGACGGTCTTCGGCGCAACGGAAATATAACCGTTTCAACAGGAGCGCCGCCCTGAGATAGGTCCAGTGCAAAAGCTGCACTTTGGTGACAGTAACCACCGGGGCTCGGGTAACAAGTCCAAGGAGACAGTGGCTTGGAGCCGCGATGCAGGGAGGGCATGGAGCCGTGTTGCAGGTGGCAGCCTCACTTGTGCAACCCTGAGAGGTACTGATCCACCATATCGATGGCGATGTTGATGTCTTCGAGGTCGTTGATGATGTTGAAGACTACTTTTCGGTTGTACATCATCTTAACGTCTTCGTCCAGCATGTCGGGGTAGTACAACCCCTTCTTCACCTGACGCGGAATCCCCCTCCCAAACCCCCGAATGCCGCTGTTGGCTTCCGATCCCAAACCCCGGAGATTTCCGGCACGGCGTCCCAGCGGAGGGACGTGCTCCTCCCAATCGTAATAGAGGCGGCGTATGCGAGCGGAACAGAGGGCAGCGCTGCGGTGAAGAGCGCAGGGAGCAAGAGCCACACCTGCGACTCGAGGAGATTGATCCTCTGGCGCACTATCCGCATGCTGACGTCGTACTCGATAAGGGGCTTCATCGAGTCCACAGTCGACTGCCGGCTCAGCCGTTGTAACCCAGAGCACCCCCGTTCAGCGAACCCTCGGCGTGTCCTCGAGCCTCCTGAAAGGCGACTTCAGGTGGTTGCTCTGGGACTGGCGCCGGCCACAAGAGGCTCCCCGAGCGCGCGCGGCGACCGCATCCAACCTGAACAGCGCTCGGAAGGCATGGAAGGGTGCGCACGTAAAGCGCCACGTGGTGAGCACGGTGCATCCTCATATGGTGGCACGGCTCAAAAGAAATGGCGCGCCTAACCACTGACCCCATCTCTTGGGGCAACCCATATTCAAAGCCCCGAGGGAAGAAAAGCGATTCGACCGCAAAATGTGCCCACGCCGCGATCAAAGGGTTCAGCACATCCACCCCGATTCTCTGAGGTTGCGTGCAGATCGAGGGGCCTCGCTGCGCCACGTCAGCTGCTGTATCTGCTCCGGCCGCCCGCCGAGGCCCACCAAAGCCGCCCTACATCCGTCCACCCACTGAGCTTCCCAAGCTTCCCCCCAACCACCGAGACCTCGCTGAGAGCTACCACCACCAAGTCCTTGCACTGCGCGCCCTCTGATTGGCCGAGCACACTCAAGTCCTTGCACTGCGCGCCCTCTGATTGGCCGAGCACACTCAAGTCCTTGCACTGCGCGCCCTCTGATTGGTCGAGCACACTCAAGTCCTTGCACTGCGCGCCCTCTGATTGGCCGAGCACACTCAAGTCCTTGCAGTGCTCGCCCTCTGATTGGTCGAGCACACTCAAGTCCTTGCACTGCGCGCCCTCTGATTGGCCGAGCACACTCAAGTCCTTGCAGTGCTCGCCCTCTGATCGGCCGAGCACACTCAAGTCCTTGCTTGCACTGCGCGCTCTCTGAATGGCCGAGGTATTTGGATCCTGCTCACGAGATCTGCCACGCGTCTGCCAGTCTGTCCTGTCACCACCCTGGGGCCTGTCCTCCACTACAGACGCCTGGTCCCCGAGCCCTGCCGGCGACCAATAGCTCACCAGCCAGTTCTCGTGCCACCAGTTACAAGGGGTCACGAATGTTGGGACCAACTCCCGGGCTCTCAGGAGTCCCGCGCGTGCCACTGAGACGACACCTACTCACATGGCGCAGCTTTCTTTAGCAATGCTTTGTTACATGACAAAGACCTGCTCTTGTGAGGCTGCAATCCCCCCCTTCCTCCCCCCATCGTGAGGCTACAAATGCCACCCCCCATCCCCCCCATTTGATGCCTGCCTATTCCAACGGTGATAAGAAACCTCCTCCCATCCGTTCCCTTCGACAGGCTACAAAAGCCTTCCATTGGACATGCTCATTCGCGCTGCTCGCTGCAGCCTTTGGTTGCGAGGGAACGATGAGGGAGTGGCACCTTCGGCCCAATCTTCCCTCCTGCCGCCTGCACCAGCAGCGCGGTCTCCATGCGGCCGCTGCGCAGCGCGTCATCCATCGGGGTGCTTCCCCAGCGGTCCATCACGTCCACGTCCGTCATCGGCTGCTGCACCATGTGGAACACGGACAGTACCTGGCCCTCAGAGCAAGCCAGGTGCAGCGCCGTACGCCCGTCGTAATCCGCTGCACAAATCACCCCCCCCCCACACACACATCAAAATAAGTCTCATCGCAGCGCGAGTTGCCCATCCCCCCGTGGCCTGTTATCTCGCTGCACACCGTGGCAATGAGAAGCTGTGAAACTAGTCCGAGTGCGGGGGTCCGGGGGCCCGCCAGACATGGAAGAAAACATTCGACACCGCCACCTATCAACCTGCCACATCGACGAGCTCTATCACAGAAGCTTCCTCCAAAGTAGGGGAGAGAAGATACTATTGGTCAATGCATATGCGATAAGCCTATATACCAAACCATCTGAAAACATGGTGCTGTTGGAATATTTTGATGCCACAGGTGCCATCTTAAATATGGCGGGAGCTCAGCTCAGTTGTCTCCTCCGAGTATCTATAAGAAAAGCTCGCACTGCGGAGATGGGTGCGATCGAGGGCTTGTCCCCCATTTTTAAGGACCGTTCGGTTGATGAATGCGAGTACCCACACATCTCTTGGACAAATTCGGAAGCGTGGCGCATCTTCACTAATATGCAGCGGCAGTCAGCCTCCTCCCACCAGAGAGATGTTTCGTGCTGGCAAAGGGGCACACCGGCATTGATATCGAGGCCGCAATCGGTAAGCACCAGAATGCGATCGATAGCACCCTCCGCCGCCGCCGAGCAGATGGTGCCGGCCTCGTCCTCCAACATCAGAACCCCACCTTGCTGGAAAAGGAGCTTCGCCACGAGCTCATGCCCTCCGAGCACCGCATCCTGCACCCAGCGCCGCCTTCCAATGAGAGCCAGGCGGCGCCTTGAAGCCTTATAGAACCATTCTTCGCGAGCGAGATCACTGCAGCAGCGCTTGGGCCGGCAATAACCCGCGCGCCTCACTTCTTGCCCTCGTCCTGCCCCCAGGGTTTTCTCCCGGAATCTCGCCGACACCGAGCGTGCGGCATGAAGGAGAGGTGCTTTGAAGCTGCCGATTTGTCGACCATCGGATTTGTGTTAGATCGACGGCTCCAGGGGCTCGTGTGGAGGGATTACCATGGCCCACAGTGCCCAATTAAACTGATAAAGATATCAAGAGGTGGGATACCTGGAGGGGGGTGCTGCCCCAGCGGTCTTTGACGTTGACTAATGCCCCGTTATTAAGAAGAAATTGCACCACCATCAGCATCCCCTCACTTGCAGCAAGGTGCAGTGCCGTACGGTCATCGTAGTCCCCGGAGTTGGCGTCCACGCCGTTGTTGATCAGCGTTGCCATCGCCTCCAGGTCACCCTCTGCTGCCGCAGAGCACAGCATTCCTGTGCAAGCCTCCGCCACCCCCACCGCACATGTTGATTGCTTCAGTCACCGCACACACTGCCAACCTCATCGTCAATGCCATTCGCTCCTAATCCCTTTCGTCACTGAGCAGACCAACATTAGGCGGAACAGAAGGAGGCACACAGTGAGGGGCGCGCCAGCGTTGTTGATGGAGATAGAAGGAGGGCGACAGTGAGCGGCGCGCCAGCGTTGTTGATGGAGATAGAAGGAGGGCGGCAGTGAGGGGCGCACCAGCGTTTGTTGCTGGAGATGAGAGGGAGGGCGGCAGTGAGGGCGCGCCAGCGTTGTTGCTGGAGATAGAAGGAGGGCGGCAGTGAGGGGCGCGCCAGTTTTATTGCTGGAGATAGGAGGGCGGCAGTGAGGGGCGCACCTGCGTTGTTGCTGGAGATGAGTCGCCCACCACTGTTATGGAGGGTCTCAAGGATCTGCCCATGCTTATTTTTGATAGCGTCATACATGGGGGTGTTCCCCCAGCGGTCCTGCATGTTCACGTCGGCGCCCTCCTCCACGAGCAGCTGTACCACACGCAGGTTGCCCTCGGCGCAGGCCAGGTGCAGGGTCGTGCGGGCGTCGTAGTCCCCGGAGTTCACAGGCAGCCCGCGCTTGAGCAGCACCCTCACGGTGTCCACATCGCCTTCGCTCGCTGCATACGTCATCGCAGCGAGCGCATCCGAGTTCCTCCTCACCAGAGCCATCTGCCCCCCATCACCCCCTCCCCATCACCCTCCTCCCCAGTGCCCTTCCCCCTCGACTTGCCTTGCATCGGAGGCGCACGCACTATGCCAAACCAACCGAGCGGCAACAAAGAGCGCCCAACAAAGAGCCCCTCATGCCAATCAAGAGGTAACCTCCGTGACAGACATTCGATCGCCCGGTAGGCGAAGGGTGGCAGCGGGCACATGGCTGGCTGGAGCACATGGGTTGACAGGGCAGAGTGCAGGCCACGCACCTTTATGCTGTCCCTCAGCTCAATGAAGTATTCATCCTCGTCGTCCACGTTCTTCATGGACTGCTCCGCCCCCATTTTGTCCAGCCCAAACCTTGCCAGCAGGTGCGTTACGAGGATATCGTTCTGCTCAGGGTAGTTCACCATCAGCTCCTCGTAAGCCTCCTGGAGACCGAGCAGCAACCTCCCCTCAGTGGGCATTAAAGGGGCCCTTTTCTCCTGGTTCCCGCGAGATCTCCATGGCACGCCCTTGTGCTGGAAGAAGCCTCAAACCCAATCTGATACTGCACTCATTGGAGGCGGGCATACAGATGGCGGCCACCGAGGAGCACGGCAGATACAATGGCCGGGTCAGCTGGCCCTGGAAGATACAATGGCTGGATCCGCCGGCCCTGGGAGACACAATAGCCAAGTCAGCCGGCCCTGGGAGACACAATAGCCGGGTCAGCCGGCCCTGGGAGACACAATAGACGGGTCAGCCGACCCTGGGAGATCGATGCAATAGGCGGGAGATACAGTAGGCTGATTAGCCGACCCTAACCCTAATGAGGCTCACGTTGGCTTAGATTGCTTAGATTAAGGAAGCTAAGGCTGTTGATGAGAGCAAGGGCCAGAGACATAGTTGAAGAGTATCCCGCAGTCAGCTCGGAGCACCAAGCTGCCAGACCGTGGATGGGCGCCTCCACACATGGCGGCAGTACTTGCAACTCATCAGAGGGTGGCCGGGCTTAATCGGGCTGAACCATGCCACTCGCTGTGTCAATGGAGGGAGATGCCCGGAGCTCGGAGCTCTGCGCCCTGGCCAGGAGCCCTGGAAGCTCCTTCCGGGCCCCTGCAGCCTCAGAATTAGTGGCAGCTGCCGGACCTCCAACGAGGCCTCGGAATGCATAATTGAAGTATAATCGAGTAGATGCGCTGCGTAGGATCCTGGCTCTCTATGCACGCCACTCGACTTGATCGGAGAGTCCTTAGCACTTCAGCCAACTTCTGCAGGCCGTTAACAAGGGGCCGTGGCCGCTGTGGCTAAATGCGGGTCGACTGAATATCCGCGTGCTCGTTCCATCAAATCTGCGAGAAATGGAATCTATCCACGTACACTGCGGACGAAAGAAACGAGTGCGAGCCAAGCGCATCCAGCCTGGCGGCGTCCTTCACGCCGGCACTGCACTCCCGGCGCCTCCTGGAGCCCTCGCGTGTGACTACAACCAGAGGGACTTTTTCCCGCCGACACTGCACTCCCGGCGCCTCCTGGAGCCCTCGCGTGTGATTACAACCAGAGGGACTTTTTCCTGCCGGCACTGCACTCCCGGCGCCTCCTGAGCCCTCGCGTGTGATTACAACCAGAGGGACTTTTCCCGCCGACACTGCACTCCCGGCGCCTCCTGGAGCCCTCGCGTGTGATTACAACCAGAGTGACTTTTTCCTGCCGGCACTGCACTCTCGGCGCCTCCTGGAGCCCTCGCGTGTGACTACAACCAGAGGGACTTTTTCCGAGTTAAGACACCTACACCCCCACCCCAGGAGCGCGCCTTGCTGAAGACGAGCACAGTGCAGTCGCTGTTCTCACGCGCGGCGTACGTGTACGGCTCGGGAATGCCCATGAGAAACGCCACGTCACCCACAATGGTAGCGTCATCGGAGTCGGCCCGCACGGTCCTCAGCACTACCCCTGCGCCCGCCAATGGACCATGCATCAGCATCCCCAGATGGCCCAATCGAACATGAATGTTGATCACCAGCCGTGTGATGGCATTCCTCATCTCAGGATGCTCCTATATATTCCTGTAGAGCCGAGCGTCATACAGGATCCTGCAGGATCCCATGTCGCCCTAGACTATACAGGAATACGTAGGTGCCCCTGGGGGGGGAAACGTACATGAGTACCGTCGGCAGCCCCCTTCCCTGTGCAACACCGTATGACCACAGCCCTCGGGGCGGCATGCACGGAGCCCCACTGTGTGGCGAGAGGGCTGTGTCCAATTAGCCGGCGAAATGTGTCCATACTGTTTCCAACAAATTTGTGGGCAGTAAACCCGCTCCTTGTGCCCCACCCCAAGAAGCTGGAAGTTGCTGTGATCCCTTGCCAGCCGGTAGAGCCGGGCGTGTCTAGCTAGTACTCCCTTGCCAGCCGGTAGAGCCGGGCGTGTCTAGCTAGTACTCCCTTGCCTGCCGGCAGAGCCGGGCGTGTCTAGCTAGTACTCCTTGCCCTTCCTTAACTATCAAACAGCCTTCACTCGACGTGAGAAATTGGGCAAGGCCTGGAGAGGCAGGCGGCAGCCTCGGCACAGAGGGCCGCACCGTTCAGGGAGCACTCCAAGCTCCCGTGAGTCACAAAGCTGATCGATCTGCTCATGTCGCCCTGTGCACCATGCCATCCACGTGGCCTCAGCACAGTAACAACGCGGGTTGCGCCCTGCACTCCCTCGGCGTCATCATCAGCCCGCCTTCGAGCAACCATCGGGTCACTGCTTTAATGGGGTCAGAAGCGCCTGCCAGCTTCATGAGATGTTCAACTCAGCGTCTCTGACTGAACTGGCGATGCGCGCGGAAAGAGGCTGCACACCTGACCGAGCATGCAGCGCGCCCCTTGCACTACTCGTTTATGGAGGGCTTACTCAAGGGTTTGATAAGGAGGCTCGCACACGTGGCAAACGAGGCGCACCTGCTTGACATGGATTTCTGACGGCATCAGGTACACCTCCACCATGTTCACCGTCAGCAAGGAGAGAAACTGCTCGTTGCATGTACGGAACAGAGCTCGATTCCGCGCTAGCGAATCAGCATACTGCCACCTGCACACTTTGATCTGATCCCCACCAGAAACCCACGTGCAACCGTCAGCATGCATCAGGGTTGACATGGGAAGGCTATCGCAAGAATGAGCACAGAGGTGGCACGCACCTGAAGAGATATTGGCAAGGACTTCATAATGTTGCCACTGATCGACCGCTTGGAATACTGAAACTTGAAGTATTGATCCAGGCGATCCTGCAGTGCACCACAAAGAGTTATAGGCAGAAAGGAACAAGTCTGCATACATCTCTGAAGCTCACCGCAGTGATTTGCAGTGTGGCACAATCATGTACCCCAGATACAGCACCTCACCTGCTGGAATAATGGAGACTGAATTAAACTGAATATCTGCCTTGAGGAGTGGAAAAGTAAAGAACGATGGCGTAAATCAAAACCCGCAACACTTCGGCGCTGTCTCTAATCCGTCCGATTGCAGTGGATGCGAGAGAAACAGTATTTTGGAAAGATAAATCCAGTGCGGTGCAGCAAGTTAACAGCCCATAGTAAGTAGATATAATCCCGAACTGGAGCCTACTATATCACAGAGTAGATCATAGAAATGGGGGCCAAAAGGAGACGTGCGTGGTAGGAAGGGCATTTTAAGACAGCACCGTGAGATCCGTGTTAAGATTGCGGTTAGCACAGTACTCCTCGAGCCGCTGCATCCGCTTCTGAAACGCCTCAACATCGGGGTCCTTCTTGACCAGGTACTGGAAGAGGGTGCCCAGCACGTATGCCTCCAACAATAGGGAGACCAGCAGCAGGCCGATCCCCGCCAGCATCTCTTCCAAATTCCGCGGGTTTCCCTGCTCATACCCAGTGCTGCAGGCCAGAAAAAACCTCGCCCAAATTGACCCTGAGCCCAGCAGACTTCACTTCGTGGCATGAGCCAACGAAACCCGGCGGTGCCTCATGCCTGCATGCTGCCTACCGCCATTCAACCTCTCACGTAAATTAAGACTGTCCTTGGTTATTCTTATAAATTGTGCCACGCCAAGAACCGCTCCAACGACCTCTGCCATGCCCTCGGGCTGCACGGCAGTGCTTTGGAGAATAGCCGGAATCTGGAAAATCCGGACTGTGTCTCCGCTAGAGCCCCGTGAATGTTGGGATCGGCATCAACCCGTTTCAGATCGAGAAACGATTATCCGGATCCGGAAAATCCGGACTATGGCTCCGCTCAAGACAATCAGCTCACGCGTCCACGATCGAGCTCGGTTTGGATCCGTTGTTGTCACTGAAACCTTATTCCAATTCGCATGTATGTCAAATCAAGCAGGGTAAAAGGAAATTCCACAAAAGAGAAATCAATGTATGGGATATATGTAGTAGTACTCTCTGGATATTTCATCAGAGAAACAGAGTTCGATATAGTTTCATAATCATATATACCGCACACCCTGCTAGCCCTCAAAAAGCGGGTCTCACCGGTGCCGTGTGAAATAGGGGACCAGGGCTCCATACTTCTCTCCTTACGGAGCAGTAAATAGAAAAGGCCTCCATAGGGCATAGTAGATAGAGGGGAAGAGTGGACAGAGTAGATAGAGTGGACTCCCCCCAACCGTTTCCTCGGTTCTAACTTCTCGATGCCCCTGAGGTCATTGACTGCCCACCTTGACAGCAGCTCATTCCGGTGGGCTGTGTGACTTGCTGATTAAAGCGAAGAGGTATATATTAAGGGGGCGAGCCACACATGCAGTCCATGAGGTAGCACTGCGGCAAGTGTCAGGCAAAGATCGTTCTCTTCTATCTCCCGAAGAAAAGAGAAAAATTGAGAGGGACGGGAGAGTTAAATGTGGATGCCGTGAAGAACCTGCTGAGAGCACTGAGGCCTCGGAAGATAATGTACAGGTAGGCAAAAGGTTGTTGCTCAGGTTCATTTGCGTCAAAGCCGGTGCTCGAATTTTCCTGTGCATATATAACGGAAGTATAAATAAGTGTAAGACTGCAGCAGGCAACGGACGGATGCAGGCCGTGCCACAACACACAAGGCTCATGAGGAGACAAAGAGCCCAGAAGCATGGCAGAGGTCTGAGCACAATGCAGGTCATGCCACAACACACAAAGAGCTGCTGAGCACAATGAGCCATGAGACAAAGAGCCCAGAAGCATGGCAGAGGTCTGAGCACAATGCAGGCCGTGCCACAACACACAAGGCTCATGAGGAGACAAAGAGCCCAGAAGCATGGCAGAGGTCTGAGCACAATGCAGGTCGTGCCACAACACACAAGGCTCATGAGGAGACAAAGAGCCCAGAAGCATGGCAGAGGTCTGAGCACAATGCAGGTCATGCCACAACACACAAGGCTCATGAGGAGACAAAGAGCCCAGAAGCATGGCAGAGGTCTGAGCACAATGCAGGTCATGCCACAACACACAAGGCTGATGAGGAGACAAAGAGCCCAGAAGCATGGTGAGGTCTGAGCACAATGCAGGTCGTGCCACAACACACAAGGCTCATGAGGAGACAAAGAGCCCAGAAGCATGGCAGAGGTCTGAGCACAATGCAGGTCATGCCACAACACACAAGGCTGATGAGGAGACAAAGAGCCCAGAAGCATGGCAGAGGTCTGAGCACAATGCTCAATCCTAAATAATTTAGATTAAAGCGGCCTGCGCATCAGGTAATTTTTGGGATCACAGCTTCCAATATTTTTATTTACTTCGGAATGAAAGGCAGCCAGCATTGTTCAGTGCAGGCTGGGCCACCTCAGCGCCACATCATGTCTTGCCTCCTCAGTTCAATCAATCCAATGCATCTCCACAAGCGTTTCTTCCATCAAACGCGACATCTAGAGCAACATAAGCTCAAGACCCTTCACTCTGCTGGTCAGGTGGAAATGGAATTAATCACCCAGTCACAATTGTACCGCATGCAGACAAGCAATGTGATTTCCGGATGTTTTTGTTCAGATGGAAATGATTGGCAAAAGGAGGGGAAGAACCTGAAACTGGCCGACCATACTGGCATGCAATGGGTCTTCATCAAAATTTCTAATTCGTGAGAGCCAGTAAAGAAAGCACCCAACCCAGTGCACAGCACCAAACAGGAGCATGCTGAATTTAAGGACGGCGAGCTGCACAACCATCCAACAATCGAGTCCTCAAGACTGCACCGCAAAACTCCTTCACTGAGAAAATGTTGTCATTGCAGTTAGGAACTTGCATTAGCGCTGCCCATCAAGAAAACTGGGCAGTCTGCAACAAGCCACTTAGTAAGCACGTGAGTTAGGGCACACCAACCTTGCGGATGTCGACGTCGAGAGACATCTCCTGTTCTCTGACAAAGCTCCACAACTTCAAGGGGCGATAAATTCGAGGCAGCATCAAGAACCACAGAGCATATTTGTTCACAACTAAGCCGTATCCAGCATGCCTGCATGGTTCAAGTCGAGGGGAATTTGCTTTTACTCAGTGCCAAGCCCATAACAAGGAGATTTCTACCGAATTATAAACATTCATATGATATATCGAAGTTAGGTTCGAATCGCAAATACATTCATGCACTTGGCCTTGGCAGCATCAATATATAGATGTAGATATAGATATAGATATACCATCAGGTCTTACTCTGACCAAAAGTGCTTCACACAGAGCAGAGCCAGAAAAACAATGATGAGCAGATCCGGGATACTACAGTACAGTGGTAACAATATATATCGTGATGGATCACACCCTCGCTGGCTTCTTAGATGCAAGCAATCGCATCTCACACTTGCATCAGGTTGTAAATGCATATGTTCCGATATCTTGTTATCTTCGCAATAATAAAAGGACAAAAACATATTCCAACAAGTTTCGTTGAAACTTAGGACCAAGTCTCATTGAAACTTAGGACTGATGCAATATGATACTTTGTTCCATGCACCCTGAGAGTGTCCATACACTCAGCGGCTGTATTACAAACACATGCATGCTCGCTCTATCTGCAGTACGCTCAGTTGTCAGTACAGCGCAATAATGGCAGATTTTCCCTGGGCGTTTGTTAATAGTTCAGAGCGTAGGGCCAACAAGCATAAAGAATGATAATGGCATGAGGAACGAGGCCTGCTGCACAAAAGCCAGCCCACCATCATCCCAATGGATGCGAAGCATTCAGGAACAGGTACTGAGGTAGTACGGGGCCGTGACAAGATATCACCGATGCGCACACAACTCAAACCAAATGTAATGCGGTATGGATAGATGGATGTAGGTACTAATTAATCGCTGCCACACATGCATTTTGTGAGATTGCGCAATATATATGCAACCACCATGCCCAGAGTGGTCTGGAGTAGACACATCCTGCTGCATGGCGCGCCCCCGTTGTGGCTCACAGTACGATGGAAGGAACCTGCGGGTCAATGAATGAAAATATAAACCAATGGTGTGACAGTTGAAGATGCATCAAAGCATAAACCGGAACGTGTGTAACATACATACTGAACGGCATGAGATCGGCCAACAAAAGCCAGCCCACCATCATCCCAGTGGATGTGAGAAGCAAATCAGGAGCAGGGCGGGGCCGTGACAAGATACCACAAACTCATACATGTTCCCAACCCTGATGCAAAGCAGCATGGAAAGATGAAACGATGTGACCGATCATCGCCCAACAATTGTTGGTCTCTGGGTAACGGAGTAAGCGGACCCTGCTGGCATGCCCCCCAGTGTAACATACATACACATACTCAACAGCTTGCTACCATATACTTTCGAGGAAGTATGAAGAAATCGCAGAATTTAACTGGTTTCAATCTTGAACAATTTGATGAGAGATTCATCTTGATGAACAACACAGAATTTCATAGCTCCACATTACTTTAAATCACGGTGTGTAAAACAGGTTCCTGGTATAGATTCCCAACATTACCATCCAGTTTATCGTTCATAACACCGCACACAAGGCGTGGGTACATAGTGCAGTCTCCTGTGGCTACGGGGTGCCAAAGGATTCGCAAGGATAAGCATACACACACACAAGGGTGCAGAAACCGTTGGGCACGTTAATAACATGGCACCCTGCTGTAATTCGGAATGGCTGACCAGTGGGTGTACAACTCAAAGTGCTTCTTTATGGGTTAAACGACTGGTGAATGAACTTTCTGGAAGAAGCAATGCCACAGAGGCGTCCGAAGCGATGCATGACATTAACGTGAGTGGTTGAAGGTCACGAGCAGGAGGGACTTACATGCAAACAGACGCACAAAAATCCCAGAATAGACATCGGCCGTGAAGCACGAATACTTGATGTGTGACAATTTGAAATTGGGTGAGGCGCCCAGATCGCCTGAAGTTTATGTGGAAGCTCTCTGCCTGCTCATTCATATATTGTTCCCCTAAAATGTCCTCCCCCCCAGGCCCCTCCCCTCAGCTGGTTTACATGCATCTATTTCTTCCAGGACATATCTCCTCTACGCCCTCACACAAGCATATGTAGGTATGACTGGCGAAGTCTGTAAGACCAGTCGACAACTTCTGAGAAATTGTGAGTATACTTCAAGCATGAGTGGCAAAGTTAACTTTACGCATGTAAGGTTAGAAGCTTATAACACTTTATGCTCCATTGCGTCGAGAGAAACTGACCAGTCAGTCACCTGTAATGCCCTTCCAGGGAAAAGTGACGGGTTAGATAGGAGACACTGTGCGTGACAAGATGTCGGCGGCAGCACACGCAAGGCAGTCAACAAAGTTGGGAGTCCTGGACAGGGAAACCCCAGAGGTACTCAGATGCTTCAGGCACACTGACAAAGTTCACACAGACATGATCCACCTTCAACTCCAAGGTTGCTCTTGTGCTTTATGAAGTACTCGTGAGCGATTATGCCAATATTATACAACAAGATGTAGACGTCTTCAATCAGGTCGACCCAGAAGAGTCCTGAAGCAAGCCCTTCCTCAGGTAGTCGGCCAAGTGCTGGCCGATATGGAAAAGCCCACATCTCATAAACCAGACATAGTATATATACCTGCATCAGCAACACATGACGCACATTCATTTAGTTATTGAGAAAGACCAAAACTTGCCGCCACATACACTATTAACAGGGAGAGCGTTGACAACTCAGGTCCTCTCAGATGAAGCTACGTACTGCGGGTAGAATGTATATATGGGATTCAGTCAAGGCATGAGAAACGTGAGGTCCAAAAGTGTTGAGTAAATTCAAACTGGTTTTATTGGATTATCATGTGCGTGGGGAGCGAGGGCGTCTCGGGTGCCATTGCATACTGCGGAGGTAGAGGAGCGGCAGAAGGTCGCACTATACGTGTCTCCGCATAGGCTAGTGCCGTTTACGGTGGAGACACCTGAGGGTTCAGGTAGAGAAGTTCCTCGAGGAATGCGTTGGGAGGAGGCAGGACCGGCTCGGTCCGGAGATCATCTCAGCAAGCAATGTGGTCAACTCCGACTTGCATGTCATTCAGTGGGCAGAAGATCATACTGTTGTCGCGGTGCGCTGAGTGCATTGGAGGCAGGACTTTCTGCAGTGGATGTTTCGATGCTGGCTGGGCTTGAATAGCGAGCCAGATATGACTTGCTCTGTACTTCTGTGTGAGTTGTTTAGTTTAGGGATGCTTGGGTTTTCTTTGCAGTTAGGGAAGCTTCCTTTAGGACTCGCTTGTAAGTTAGGGATGGTTTTCTGTGGTCATTAAGAGCTTGGACTTGGGAGTTTTAGGACATTGCTTGTAACAATAGCATTTAAATGCAGTTCCTCACCCAACCCACACTCTCCGGCATGCATGTGGAAATGGACAATGACGGACATTGTAGAGAAGAATTTCACTAAATCTGGTTGGTAGCTTACACATAATCAGCTAAACAAAAAGCAGGTTGTGTTATATGATATTTCACAGTGTGCCTTTTGGCAAGGAGATCGAGTATGCAAAGGAAACTAGTTTTCTGCAAGACCATCTTCTAGACAGCCAGTTCCAACTTTCACATCACGTATCAATGCATGCTTTATGGTGGCCCAGGGCGTTGTGTTCCAGAGGCTCAGTGCTGCTCCAGGTGACAGGCGAAGTCAGCCTCACCTTGAAGAATAGGTCCGCCAGCAGGGGGATACAAACGTCTTGCACAAAGGGTCCCCCAAAAAAGCTGGTCTTTTGCACGGTGTACAGCTGGAAGCGAACCTGGTAGATGGAGCAGTGCCTATCATGTCAGTCAATCAAGCAACAGGATGCACTGAAGTAACGCTGCACGGAGAAAATTGTTGATTTCTTGCAAACTTCATAAATCGTATAGCATCCACCACAGCGACACTACAAAGGATGAGGCGGATTTTGGAAAACCACGCTATATATGTCTGTGAGCATTAATTTGCCTTGCTCACCTTTTTCTTTTTTTTTGCCTTGCGTTTTTGCTTAGGGGTACGAGTTACTAAAATACTCCGTTTCCCCGTCTTTTCATTTATCTTCGCCATTGGAGTATGTGGACTTTCAGGGATCGCCATAAACTGGGGGCTCTTCTGCCCCTTGCTCAGTGCAACCTGTCGTGACGAACAAACCCATAGACCTTGGCAACGGTAGTCATTGGTTACCAGGTACGCGAAAGATTGCTGCATATCTATCAGGGAATGGCATCTGTATCGTGGGGCATCGAAAGAAAAGAAGCTATCAATTTAATTGACCAGAGTATGTTGTATGCAGCTCAACGACAATCTGCAAATCTGCTGCAACAGCATCCTATTGCACACTGTATTCATACCATCGAAAACTACTGAAGACTTGTTAGTCAGACGTGAGTAAAAGACAACAAATCCTGTGACACCAAGTCCAAAACGTCAGGTGTATGTGGTCAACGCTCTTAAATACTTGAAGTCGATGCCCTCGACGGCTCACCGTATTACCAGAACTATGATATCTATTGGAGTAGGATGAACACGTTGTCGAGACACCTAAATGTATAATTAAGAGATGAATACAATACAGTCAAATTATTTTATCACGACTAAGTGCTGTGATACAAAATACAAAGACACAAGGAAAGAAACAGAGGAGGGTTTTACACACAGAGAGAGGGACATTAACCAACCAGCGAACAGCCATACAGACCGAGCCTTGCAAGGCTGGCCGAACGAAACCAACCATCCTCTCAAGGAAAGACTGGAACCATCATCTCAAGGAAAACCACCAGGCAAACATATGTAGGGCAGGGCGTTGACACGGTATCAGGATGACTCATGATAACATCATATTCAGTGTCTGATTCCGGACTTGGGGGCACACCGTAGTAGCGGGAGCGGAGCCTGTAAAAAGACTAGGAAGATCTTGCGATGTCCTGATAAGAGAATCTCGATGCCGGACAGCCATCATATCTCCAGGGGCAATTGAAACCATGAAATCAGCCTCGTCAGAAGTAGTCCGGCCTGTCAGGTTTCCTTTGTTCGACTTCATGTCTGCTCCTTTGCTCGACTTTCCATTGATTTCTTGCAATTCTACGGAGGAATCTTGTAGAAACTTTTGTATTGCAGATTGTTGATCGGGTAAGCCTGGGCCGTGTGCAGTGTCATCGTCCATGCTTTGTAAACCTTATGACAGCCACACATTTGCAAATCATTTCACTACAAATCGCGAGGCAGGTGTTGTTGCCACCTAGGCAGTTGCCTCATTCACGAATTTCGGTGACAGTGCAATTTGATGCACAAGGGTATGCAGTCGATTATCCGACGGTCCGGTGCCGACTTCGATTCAACCAACTGGCAGAACGGTGGTCTTGAAATGTTGGACACGTTGTTTGCAACTATCAACACGGAGATGCTTTGAAAGCAAGTTTAGGAGCAAAAATGAAGAGGTGTTATGTCAGTTGACTCGGAGACTTTCGAATCGGACGTACATAAAATATATAATTAAGCTGACCCGAGCTTCAACAGCCACTGGGATTCACAACAACATCAAGGAAGAGAACCTCCGAACAACTCCGACAAATATGTCACTACTGCTGTCTTGTGTATCCCAGTCCTGACACCAGGTTCCGGTATTGATTATGTTTTACCTTCTAAAAAGGTGGTCTTGAGAGGGGCAGTGCGACGATTCGATTCCTCCAAAACAACAGACTTTTGGTTAGAGTAATCTAGACGTGTCGTCACTGATGCTAGAGAGGCCAAGCTGGTCGACGATAATTCGGGCATAAGCGGACGTGCGCTGTCCTCTGCAGAAGTTACGTGTCTCTTCAAGGGTTTCCATTCGGAAGCGTCATCGACAAGCTCAGGTGGCTTGGCAGGCAAAATTTGCTCCTCAGCAGGCCGAATAGGGTTCATGGGTGTACTTTCACTTTGAGTCAAAACGTGAAAGTTCCCAGCACAGGCCGTTCTCTCGTCGTTCAGGGCAGGTTCTAAAGAGAGGCCTGCAGTGGCATCTTGAGAGCTGGGCAGCTCTCCTGCATAACCAGAGTCAAGGGGATCCCTTCGTGGGTGAAGCCTTTGTGTTGAGGGCGTGCTAGGACCCAAAACACTAGCCATAGTGACTTCGCCTAAGCGTTACATGCAAATCGTGCAGCTGGTGGCTGTATGTCGTCGAAGCACTTTGCATGTCCGGTATTGCTACACAACTTTGAGGCAATCTGCAAGGACTGTGCTGTCGAGTACCTGTTACCATCTAATTGTCACATAAAACTCTTTCAGTTCTTCGCTTGGCTCATATTTGCCTGATGTATGGATTTCATTTTTCACTCCTCACTAAAATGTTTTCAGAGTCAAAGTCCAAAAAGAACACCAGCGTCCAGGAAGCGAAAGATTTTCAATGAAGAATATCCCCACAAACTTTCATAATAATATATTAATACAATATCGTAACACATTTTAATTATACTAGTATATTTGAATTATACCCTCCCGTCTCCGACGGAGCGGAGGGATACTCGTGAAGGTATCGAGCAGATAGACCTAGCAGTAGATGAGATACTCGTGAAGGTATCGAGCAGATAGACCTAGCAGTACAGTAGATGAGTTGGCGTGTCACGACCTGAAACTGTGAACGCGGCTCATGTCACCGAGCAGATCGAACTAATTCAGAAAACTACGAATGTCGTGAACCTGTCCGCTCGTCCGCTGGCAAAACCGTGGGTATAATTTTCTACAGGCGTATGCGTCAAGCGATCGCCCGAGGAGTTCTCCCGAATATTTAAACCCTATCGTTAAACAGTGTACGAATACGTATAAATATTATTTCGGCTGATCGGCAATAAATATAAGTATATAATAAATATGGAGGGGGGATCCGCACTCCATATTGCATTATAAAAAATGTATTAGAATTAATTAAATATTACATACTTATATTTATTGCCGATCAGCCGAAATAATATTTATACGTATTTGTACACTGTATAACGATAGGGTATAAATATTCGGGAGAAACGCCTGTAGAAAATTATACCCACAGTTTTGCCGGTGGACGAGCGGACAGGTTCACGACATTCGTAGTTTTCTGAAGGGAAGGGTTATACGCGCTGGAACTGGAACGTGGTTTCCGTCTCAGTCGCGAAAAAATTCTGAACCAGAGTGACGGTCATATCGTCTCGCATCGTCTCGCGTGTCATCGTGAATTTAATTTCCAGGATTATTAAAACAAATCATCTATTTATCTTCCATCGATATCGCGGATACGATTGCCGTTGGCGTTGACTCGCTCAAGGATAAAGAGCTGCGCACCAATATTTACTGCTCATAATTTTCTCAACGGTCCTTCGCTTCGCCTCATGGGCGGAACGATGTCGTGGCTGCTGTGTTATGCGCAGGGATTTCGGAAGTGTTTGACTGCTTTTTATTTTTCAGTTTGTTTATGCATATGTGCCGACTCACGATACTCGTTTTGTGCAGCTTGTGTCGCAGGTTTTCCGATGGCGAGGAGGGGCGCGCTTTCTTGAGGTGTGGAAGTCTAGGGCAACCTAGCTTGGGATCACACCCAACCACATCGGACCCACCTTGTTCTCACGTTTTATTCAACTCACTTTGAATGTGCATACAAATTTTGAGCAGCATCGGGTTGGGATAAGCTACAGACTGATTTTGTTTTTGGGTTTATGGCGTCTTCTTCGCGACCTCTTGGGGTGTGGAAGTCAAGGTTGGGCATACCTTGCTTGGGTTCGAACCCAACCACATCAAAGGCATCTCATTTGCATATATTCATGCACTTGTCTTCGATATTCATGCAAAGTTTTAGGATCTTTGAGTTAGGATAAGCCTTAGGCAGATTTATCATTGTGGGTTATGGCGCATTGTTTCCTTCTTGAGGTGTGGAAGTCAAAGTTGGCGTTTACCAACTTTGCTTGGAATCAAACCCAACCACGTCGGTATCGTACTATTATCTTTTATGTAACTTCAATAGTTATCCATATTTGCGTTTAATGACGTTAGGTCTTGTCATAGGCTTATGGGTTCATGGCGAACCCAAACCCAAAGCAAATAAATCTGCCTTAGAAACCAATTGCTTGTTTCGCGCACAAGTAACTTGAAGCCTTGAGCTTCAGGTAACTCAAATATATATACGTTGGCAGTATTTGTGCCAAGTTTCGTACGCTAGAACGCACGGGAAGCCCTCGGCTGTTTGGCATCTTTGGGTTTGGGTACGTTCGAACCCAAACCCAAAGCAAATAAATCTGCCTTAGAAATAAATTGCTCGTTTTGCGCACAAGTGACTTGAAGCATTGAGCTTCAGGTAACTCAAAGGTATATACGTTGACAGTATTTGTGCCAAGTTTCATGCGCTAAAACGCACGGGAAGCCCTCGGCTTTTTGGCATCTTTGGGTTTGGGTACGTTCGAACCCAAACCCAATAAATCTGCCTTAGAAATAAATTGCTCGTTTCGCGCACAAGTAACTTGAAGCCTTGAGCTTCACGTAACTTGGAGGTACATACGTTGGGAGTATTTATGCCATGTTTCGTGATCTAGAACTTACGGGAAGCCCTCGGCTGATTGGCATCTTTGGGTTTGGGTACGTTGAACCAAAACCCAAATTCCTCTTTATCAAGAGGCGACCATTCCGTGTACACTCATTGAAAGTCTTTGCGCTTAAGAGGGTGCACTAATATTACTGTCAGCAATATTAGTGCCAAGTTTGGTGCGCTAGTACGCACGAAAAGCCCTCGGCTGCAAAGCTTTTCATGCTTTGTGTCGACCTCAAGAAGGAAACAATGCGCCATAACCCACAAAGATAAATCTGCCTAAGGCTTATCCTAACTCAAAGATCCTAAAACTTTGCATGAATATCGAAGACAAGTGCATGAATATATGCAAATGAGATGCCTTTGATGTGGTTGGGTTCGAACCCAAGCAAGGTATGCCCAACCTTGACTTCCACACCCCAAGAGGTCGCGAAGAAGACGCCATAAACCCAAAAACAAAATCAGTCTGTAGCTTATCCCAACCCGATGCTGCTCAAACTTTGTATGCAAATTCAAAGTGAGTTGAATAAAACGTGAGAACAAGGTGGGTCCGATGTGGTTGGGTGTGATCCCAAGCTAGGTTGCCCTAGACTTCCACACCTCAAGAAAGCGCGCCCCTCCTCGCCATCGGAAAACCTGCGACACAAGCTGCACAAAACGAGCGGTATCGTGAGTCGGCACATATGCATAAACAAACTGAAAAATAAAAAGCAGTCAAACACTTCCGAAATCCCTGCGCATAACACAGCAGCCACGACATCGTTCCGCCCATGAGGCGAAGCGAAGGACCGTTGAGAAAATTATGAGCAGTAAATGTTGGTGCGCAGCTCTTTATCCTTGAGCGAGTCAACGCCAACGGCAATCGTATCCGCGATATCGATGGAAGATAAATAGATGATTTGTTTTAATAATCCTGTAAATTAAATTCACGATGACACGCGAGACGATGCGAGACGATATGACCGTCACGCTGGTTCAGAATTTTTTCGCGACTGAGACGGAAACCACGTTCCAGTTCCAGCGCGTATAACCCTTCCCTTTTCTGAATTAGTTCGATCTGCTCGGTGACATGAGCCGCGTTCACAGTTTCAGGTCGCGGTCGTGACACGCAAACTCATCTACTGCTAGGTCTATCTGCTCGATACCTTCATGAGTATGTAGATGAGTTGGCGTGTCACGACCTGAAACTGTGAACGCGGCTCATGTCACCGAGCAGATCGAACTAATTCAGAAAACTATGAGAGTTTCACGCAAAATCGGCAGCGCAATTCTTTCGCTAGTCCGACGTGGGCATAAAATATCCATCTTGTTGCAAACGTCCGATGTTACTGGTGAAGTCTGCGAGCGCCAATTTTGGTTGGGTCTGAATCGAATATTCATGTTGTACAGTCAGCCGAGCGAATTGAGTCGCTGCCGATTTGAGTTATTGCCTGAATTGACTCGCGCGAGCGAATTGAAGGCAATTTCTCACGAGCGAATTGGTTAAACCGGCAGCCGACCCGACGGAATGACGTGTCCCCGAAAAATGCGGTATTTTTCGACGTCCGGACTAGCGAAAGAATTGGCTGCCGAATTTTGCGTGAAACCCCGTAATAGTGACTTTCACGCAAATTTCGGCAGCCAATTCTTTCGCTAGTCCGACGTCAGGAGATGCCGCATTTTTCGGGGACACGTCGGTCCACGTCGGATCGGCTGCCGATTTGCTCAATTCGCTCGTGAGAATTCGCTTGAATTCGCTCGATCGAGGCCAAATTCGAACGAAATGAGAACTCAATTCGGCAGCGACTCAATTCGCTCGGCTGACTGTACAGCATGAATATTCGATTCAGACCCAACCAAAATTGGCGCTCGCAGACTTCACCAGTAACATCGGACTTTTGCAACAAGATGGATATTTTACGTCCACGTCGGCCTAGCGAAAGAATTGGCTGCCGAATTTTGCGTGAAACTCTCTAATGTCGTGAACCTGTCCGCTCGTCCGCCGGCAAAACCGTGGGTATAATTTTCTACAGGCGTAGCTACTACTGCTAGCACATACTGTACATGGAAACCTGGCGACCACGACCACGTGGACACTGAAACGAAAGTGTGACCACGACGACCACGACACACGGAAAAATATTTTTTGTGTATAATTTGTGTATAAGACAATACCGGACAAGCCTCCACCACAGAGCAGCGATCAAAAAAAGCCCCCGGGTCCAAAAGCCCAAATCTAAGTATAGCATGAAAGTTTATACCCTCCCGTCACGGACGACGGGAGGGTATAAACGGTCGAGTCACAACGTCGAGACGTGACGTCATCGTCACACTGTGTCAGCGTCATCTGTCAGTCATGAACTCGTGATCGAACTGTTTTTATAGGGGGTACGTGAACGTACAGGTGGGGAAAAAATAACCCCCCCCCTGAGTATCCATCATCCGCATCATCATCATGTGAAGAGTGAGAGACCCGCGGCAAATAGAGGCGGCGACCAAGAGGGGGTTGGGTTCCTCTGGGGGGCTCCGCCCCCCAGACCCCCCTTCATTTTTCTCTGATGACCTGAATTACATTATTAACGCCGTGTGAAGTCATACGTTGTCATTTATGCATG
>LGRX02006118.1:0-13358 GCA_001247695.2 Cymbomonas tetramitiformis
GTAGGTATAGGTATAAAAGTGAGGAAGCGTTGTGCTTCAGCAGATCTTCTACGGAGACTGCAACTCACAACCCGCTCATAAGCTGTGCGCGTGTTACTGTTCAATAACACTGCACTATCTTATTATATCATATATTTTCTTAAGGCTCGCGTCAGCGTCCTTATCAGGCCGGCACGGCGGACGCCGATGCCGCCGCACCACCTGCCGGAACCTGCCCCTCCGGTGTGATCCCTACCGCAGCGGCAGGGCCACACACGCCAGAGCCGATGCATGCCCCTCCGCTCCGCTCCCAGGAATGAAAGATGCGTGGGTAAAATGTACCTTTTCTTGGGCGGCCTGAACCTCAGAGGTGAGGGCATCAAGCCGCCGCAAGATGTCCTCGTCGTCGGTCCCGCCAGAAGGCGGAGGCGGCACGGAGAAACCGTAGGCCGCCACGTCGATCCCACCGACGCCGTCCGTGGAGAGCACCGCGGGCGGACCATACGCCAACGCCGCATGCGAGAATGCCTCCGGTCCAATGTCTGCCGCGTCCTGGAAGACCTGCACGAGCGCCAATGCGTGCAGGCCCTCCGCGTCCTCCTGCTCAATGGGAATGCAGAAAGCCGCAGCCGTGGCCGGCGAGTGTTGGCGACCGCCAAGCGGGCAGTCGCGGTACGGGTGATACACCTCACCTTTACCGGCCTTGCGGCAGCGGTGGCACAGCGGCTTCGCCTTCATGCTGTCGCGGTCAAAGCCGACCGCGGGGGGGTTGCCTGCACCCACGCGAAACCCCCTCGGATGCTGCTTCCCCCGATGCTGCGGCTGCGGCTGCTGTCCCCCGCCCGCACGGCCACCTCGCACCAAGGCCTTTAAGGCCGCGATCTCCTCGAGGAGCACCGTGTACTCCGACGACGTGACCAGAGCGGAGGGCGTACCGCCCGTTCCCAGCACCTGCTTCTCACGCGTTGTCGCCCCATCGTCCGATTGCGCCCATGCCTGGAAGATGGCCACGACGAGAGCCTGAAGCGAGCGGAGAGTGACCCCGTTGAGGTCACCCGCAAGCGGGTACCGCACCTTCACCGCCGCGTAGAAGATCGGGTCGAGGCGGTTGTACAGTGAGAGCTTGCGGGTCTCGTCGGTGGGCCGCCAGTCAGGAGCAAGGCATGGTATCAGTTGGTACTGATATTCTGATATTCTGATATTCTGATATATTGATAGTATCATAATATTAGAATCAATTGATACTGAATTTTGCACTATCAGAATATTGGAATCGATTGATACCTTTGGAGGGTAATCATAATCAATTGATATGATTGCCCGAAATCTCCCCGGGCATGACTCGGAATTCCGGCCCATATTTGGTCGTGTTTGAGGTGTCAAATGTGTTCAAGAAGCTAAGAGGCATGGCCACGCACTTCAACCACTCCGTCATTGGTGGCAAGCTGTTGAATAACTGCAAAAAACGCCGATCCGCTTTCCGAGTCCGAATTGATTTATATTGGCAAGGCATCATCAGAATTGATTGATATTGGTGGGACAATATCACAATTGATTGATGCAATTTACGTGATATCACAATCATTTGATACCAAAAACAAAATAATCAGAAAGTATCGATACCCCCTGTACCAACTGATACCATGCCTTGGTCAGGAGCGCGGTTATCCCGCACCAGACGTTGCTCACGAGCCAAGATCGGCTGCGGGTCAACGCCCGCGGGATAACGAAGAGCCGCGTGCTCCTGCTGGTGGCTCTCGCGTAGGGCTGCCGGTACGCTCCCCTTGATGATGTCGATGAGAGCCCGACGTCCATCTCGGTCAGCCGAAGAGTCCGTACCCCGAAGCCAGGTGTCAGCCACAGAGTTCCGCTCCACGACGAGGGCCAAGACGTCATAGAGGAGCCCATTAACCTTCTCGATAACCAGAGAGGTGGGGTCGTCGAGGTCAAAGGGGGCCAAGTCCAGCCCAGCGGACTCAAACTCGGTCCGAAGCTGCACCACCAACTCGGAGAGGCGGTCGGTGTCGTCGGTACCACGATAATGATGTTTCTTGGAACCAAGGATATCCTCGCGGATACCCTTGGCCCAAGCCCGATGCAAGCGCCCCTTGTACACCGCGTCAACCGTGGCATGTTGGTCGACTAGGTGCTTCCGCAACGCGACAGCGGTATCGGAGTTGCTGGAAGCAGCAGGGGGCACCACAGGCGGGGTGCTAGCGGTCGGAGTGTCCCGAACCGCATCCAAAAGCCGTATTGAGGCGTCCAAATCGGAGTCCCTCAATAGGCGTTTGCGAGCTCGTGTAGATGTAGTCATACTTTTGAAAGCCATAGAAAAGATGATGCGCGGTAGCACGTTTGGGTGTTGTGGCGGAAACGGAGCGAAAACGTAACGGCAGAACGTGCGGAGCGGCGAAAAGAGCGTGGGGCACTTGCAGATGTCGATGTGGTCGAAGGTGTCCGGAGCACCAGCCCAAAATACAGTACGTAAACCAGCGGGATCAGGGCAGGTAAAGTAACGCAAATGAACATTGCCAAAACCGAGCAATAGCAACGCGCGGTGCCCATGACTCGCAGCCGCAAGAGACGTCGACCGTAAAGTCATGTCCAATCCTAGTCGCACCCAAACGCGCAAGTGCGCACCACCTCTTCAAGCGGCTGCTTAGCCAATCATGGCCAAGATAGTAAGTGGAATGAAAACGTGGATGGGGCCACGACCTACCGGAATATCCAAGTACACTAGATATCAGAAAGTCCCGTACTCGTGTGGATAAACTGTGTAAGATAAATAAACCCTAAGCTAGATATACCCGGAACGGTCTCGGACGGTCTCGGAGTCTAGCCTACCTGTGACACCGCGTGTGTCACAGTACGAACCTACAGATCAGTCAGCAGTCCAGTGTTGGTCCTAGGGATCTGTCATAGGGGCCTGACCGGGACTCCCAGTCAGGGCTGCCTATACAGATTTCAGCAGAGTGTTATGTGTTAATTATTGTGAAGAAAACAAAAAAGTTGGCTACTTTCTTATTGGCGGGTTTTCTTATTACTGAGTGATTACTGTAAATCGGTTGTCTGCGATTGTGTGCACGACGGCCCATGCCTACGTGGCTCCACATGCTTGACGACGTCGTGGCACTTGCTAACACTCGCATTTCGCGTTTGAAAGCTTTGCACCTCTGTTACGGAATTCGTGCCCTAGCGGCGAAAATTTTGACAGCGTATCCGTGGATTTTTCCATCGGGCTTTTACCTCCCGTTTCCTTTCTTTATTACCTGCCATCTCACGTTTCACCAGGTATGCCCGATCCGTCTTCATGTGAAGTGAACTTCGCTAGCCTAATAAAAGGCTCGACAGCATCTTGGGAGAAGCGGGCTATTCCCTTCGATACCATTGGAGTTTGCCCAAGCCTTTGGCCAACGAAACGTGTCGGAAAATTGGAAAGAAATGAGATTCCCTATTTCGATTCTCCTGGAACCCTTGGCGCAGTTTTTCCAGAGTATTTCAGTAAAATTATTCCAGCGCCAAGGAAGCCATGCTTCTCATGCTTGACTATGGCACAATGAAGCCCCTGACTGGCAGATTCAACTATCCGCAGTTTGATGATGCTCGTGAGCGCAACCGCATTTTCGCCCATTTAGAATGGGGTGGTGTCGCTCATAAGAAGCTCGCACGTTCCTGCAATAACAACTTCACAGCTCCTGCGACGTTCACCCTTGGCCCTCGCTACAGGTACGCTAATTGAGCGCTGAATATGAATATGAAGAATGTCCTGAACACGATCCTCCTCCTGCTGTCCTTCCTGACAGCAGACCTCGTGCAGGTACACTGAACCTGCTGACTCCGCATGGCCTCGTTGGGGGCTCTATCGTCCCAAGGACGAATTTGTTGTGGCGCCTCCTACAACGCGCTAGCCTTTTGTTGGTCAATTCACCCCAGCCTACAACTCTTGGGTTGGGCAAATGAAGATGCTGCGCTCTCTTATTTTCGAACCCTTGCATCAAATTGACTTCCTCCAAGAGTGCCTGACGACTGAAAGTGAGGCTGCGCGCGAAGCAGAGATCCCCTTTCATAAGGGGTACCCCATGTTGCAATCATATTTCACGAAGGATTTCAGTGCCATTATTCACGCTGACAAGGGTGACTTACAAAACACCATGACCTGCCTAAACCGAAACCTTCACCAGATCCTTACAAGGCATGGGAGGCCTCTTGGTGTTGTCGATGGGGGAGACTGGTGCCAGGCCTCACATCGTGTTGGTTTCCAGATCCACGACGAGGATATCTTTTTCTTTAATGCCAACTTTCGTCACGCTTGCTCTGAGGTCCTGCTCACAGGAGATGCGCATCGTTGGTGCTGGGGCGTCTATGCCAACAAAAAGAGCATCACTAATGCATGGAAGTAGATCTTCCCCTTAGCTTTGATACTTTTCTGTTTATTATGATATACGTTTCTTTGCACTTCTTCGTGTTCTTAGGTTTAGGTATGTTTACTAAACCTGCTACTTTCAAAACCCTTGTTCCAAACCTAAACCCTTATCTTTCGTACCCCCCCTTGGAAAAAAACAAGAACATAGTATTACTTTATTTATTTCCAGTTCACAAAATACTTTGATTGTTTAAACTTTTTCTTATCCCTTAGCTTAGCTTATTGGCTACTGCCCGCCGATACTTGTAGCAGTATTGAAATCGTATTCAATACTGTTACAAGTATTGAATTTCAATAATTTTTTTCAGGCATCCCCGGTGGTCCACTGGTGCTACCCCGCATATCCGGGCACAATTATGACCTAAATTTAGTTACCATATGCGCCATTGGTCGATATTTCACTTGTAGGCTTCTGAATAAATGCATAATGCCATAGGGGTAGTGATTTTCTTGATTGCCCAATTCACAAAGGTCTGTCAATTGGCATGATATTTTCAATAATTTTTTTAGAAACCCACCACACCGCCGAATCACGCGCGTAAGCATGCAAATTGAAGGTATACACGATACCCAATCATGTTTAGGTCATACGGCCCGTTGGCATCTGGTAATTGGTTCCATAAAGATGCGACGAATGCATCCATATATGCCATGTGCATAACCTGATATATTCCAAGCGATCAAACGTGATACAAGTAGATAGCATGCTCGTAATCGTTCCAATGGGTGCCCAAGCACCGTGCATCGCCCAAATATGATTCAAAACGATATTTTGGACTGTAACCAGCATTGAACGGGGCCTATACGTTGTCGGGGATGCATGGTTGAGTGTCGAACATGCGCTAAGACCTCACAGTCGGCACAGGTGTACGCGTACGCAAGTAGCATGCTAGGAATCACCCCAACGGGCGCCCTAGCGCCATATATCGCAAGGGCATGATTTGATATGATAATCCGGACTACGAGACGTATCGAGTTGGGCATGATTGATATTGGAGGTGCACGATTGAGTCTCGGGGACGAGATGCTAGGGCATGGTAGACTGAGTACCAGTACGCATACACAAGTAGCATGCTCGTAATCGTTCCAATGGGTGCCCAAGCACCGTGCATCGCCCAAATATGATTCAAAACGATATTTTTGACTATAACCAGCATTGAACGGGGCCTATACGTTGTCGGGGATGCATGGTTGAGTGTCGAACATGCGCTAAGACCTCACAGTCGGCACAGGTGTACGCGTACGCAAGTAGCATGCTAGGAATCACCCCAACGGGCGCCCTAGCGCCATATATCGCAAGGGCATGATTTGATATGATAATCCGGACTACGAGACGTATCGAGTTGGGCATGGTTGATATTGGAGGTGCACGATTGAGTCTCGGGGACGAGATGCTAGGGCCTGGTAGACTGAGTACCAATACGCATACACAAGTAGCATGCTCGTAATCGTTCCAATGGGTGCCCAAGCACCGTGCATCGCCCAAATATGATTCAAAATGATATTTTTGACTATAACCAGCATTGAACGGGGCCTATACGTTGTCGGGGATGCATGGTTGAGTGTCGAACATGCGCTAAGACCTCACAGTCGGCACAGGTGTACGCGTACGCAAGTAGCATGCTAGGAATCACCCCAACGGGCGCCCTAGCGCCATATATCGCAAGGGCATGATTTGATATGATAATCCGGACTACGAGACGTATCGAGTTGGGCATGATTGATATTGGAGGTGCACGATTGAGTCTCGGGGACGAGATGCTAGGGCCTGGTAGACTGAGTACCAATACGCATACACAAGTAGCATGCTCGTAATCGTTCCAATGGGTGCCCAAGCACCGTGCATCGCCCAAATATGATTCAATATGATATTTTTGACTATAACCAGCATTGAACGGGGCCTATACGTTGTCGGGGATGCATGGTTGAGTGTCGAACATGCGCTAAGACCTCACAGTCGGCACAGGTGTACGCGTACGCAAGTAGCATGCTAGGAATCACCCCAACGGGCGCCCTAGCGCCATATATCGCAAGGGCATGATTTGATATGATAATCCGGACTACGAGACGTATCGAGTTGGGCATGGTTGATATTGGAGGTGCACGATTGAGTCTCGGGGACGAGATGCTAGGGCCTGGTAGACTGAGTACCAGTACGCATACACAAGTAGCATGCTCGTAATCAATCCAACGGGCGCCCAAGCGCCGTGCATCGCCCAAATATGATTCAAAATAGTATATCCGACTACGAGAAACTAATTTTGTAGCATCATGCAGCGGGAAATAATTTTGGGAGAATTTAGCGTGTGAGTGGGTCTAGCAGATGAGCTGTAATTGATCCTGGCTGGACTGTTGGGTGTTTGCCTCCATTAATATGCCGTATATTCATATTAGAGTGTCTTGTGAGGCATATGGATGTAATATAACACTTTATAGGTCACATGGTTCCAAGTATCGAGGAAGTTATGACTGGTTTGGGTTTGGGTGCGGGTGCGGGTGGAAATTGCATATTTGGGCGCTTACATGCCACCACCCCTGACAATATGAATGACACCATTACTGCATCCTATGCCTATGGATAGGCCATGAGCAATTAAACTGACCAAGTATACATATATATCGAATTTTAGAAGGCTTCGTGGCCATCATACCATGACTTAAGTGCTTATGGCACACGTTTGCGCGGAGGCAATTCAATAATTTTCGTCCTTAAAAAAAGCGAATTTCGTATTTTTGGCGGGTGTGGGTCATGTTCCATCACCGAGCGGGCCCTAATTCATATCAATAACGCAAGTGACTTGCTAGATATCTTCAATACTATCCAATATCGAAACATGATGGTTGGTTTGACCTCCAAGGCCTCGCATGAGGGTCTCTCAAGGGTTATAGTGTTCAATACTTGTAACAGTATTGAGCAAAATAATTTATTTTCTGGCATTTTACCCCCCGAAAGCGCGCTCAAAGTAGACCACCTTAAACTTGATGATTGCATGTATGCATGTTTTCAGAAATTCAAAAGGGTCATAAATGAATTTTTAAAGATGTGCTTTGACCTATATGACCAAGTTTAATGCCGGTTACATCCGTTTTGCTTCGATACTTGTAACAGTATTGAAACACCGGGTAGTAGCCATTATCCCACCCCTTTTTATACTCCCTGCACTCCTTATTATAACCCTTTCTCACGTTGGGAACCCTCCAATATTTCCGAATATCTATTCTCGCTGAGTGTTATTTTTGATACGTGGGTTGCATTATTTTCACACGTTAGCACGTAACTTTCATGTGCCTGGGAATTGTGTGGTGCAGGCTATTCGTCCTATGGGGGTTGTTGGCAAGGCCAACGAAGTGTCCGTCTTTTTATTATGTGGACTTCACCGCCGGAGTCGTCAAGGCACCTCCTTCAGCTTCAAGCCTGATCCGTCAGATACTACCTTGATGAAAGTTTGGGGAGGTAAGAAGACCAGATCTAATCAGGAAAAAAAAGAATATATGAATTGGCCAAATAGGGTAGACTCTTTGACTGAAAAAGATTTTCGGCGTCGTTACAAAATGAGTAAGAAAGCTTTCGAGGATTTGGCTCTGAAAATGTCAACTTATTGCGGAGACAAGCCTAGCAGGCGCCAAGCTCTCGGAGGTAAACACATTCCATATTATAGGCATATGTCTTTGTCAGTGACTCTACGTTATTTAGCTGGTGGACAAATTTATGATATTATTGACATTCATGGGATTTCGTCATCACAGTTTTATACTATGGTTTGGCAAGTTTGTCGACAAGGTGTCAACGTGATGCCAAAGGTTTTGCAGATTGACTTTCCAATGACTAACTGTAACAAACGCCGGCTTCTCATGGTACCGCGCCGGGTTTGTTCAGCTGGTGACACGCATGACAGTGGTGACAGCATGACAGGCTTTACGAAGATGACCATCTGTGAGATGCGGACTCGTCAGAGAAGATATAGTCACCATCAGGTGACCAGAGAATGATAAGACGAAGATGGCAGTGACTCCTTTGCCGCTGACGTGTCAGTCAGAATGCGGTAAACGGTAACATTGTTAGAGCTGGCATGGGATAATGACTTTCCATTGGCCAGATGAAGATTTAAGGGCTAGAACCCGTTACAGTTTTGGGAAATGTGACAGGACATTGAGATATAAGTAGGCTCTGACCGAAGGTCAGGCTAGTGGACTCATTATTGTTTTGCCTTCGCAAGTACTAGGTGGCTGTTCGCGTGCCAGTGCTAGAGTGCTAAGACAGTTCTGCTCACAGCTTTTGTACACACAATAATTCGTATTTTGTGATATAATATCAATTTTGACGGATATATTTTACTGCTGTTTTAATACTTTTTCAAAACAATAATGTCCTGCGCGGAGCGGCTTTTTATTTCAGTGTTAATCCGGAAGTGAAGGCCCTTTGGCGAGAAGTTAGCAGCAGTTGAAAGAGCGGATTCGGAAGTCAGGCGACTCCAGGGGCACCCACGGTGCACTGGCGGAACCTCTTTCTTCCCTGAGCTTGGTGGTACTTGCACTGGAAGAGCTTCCAGCAACAGCGGCGACGGATCAGCTTTGAATTCACCAGACATGAGCGGTCTCCTTCTGCACAGTGATATGCTCAACACCTTTGTCTTCAGCGAATCCAGGGGCACCCCTGGTGCACTGGCCTAGCTGCTGACAGGTGTCCTTCAGTTTTTAAGCTAATCAGCACGGCATGAGCTTGGGCGGCGGCAGCGACAAAGTCAATCAGCAGTTAATGTACACCTGGATGAGCAGCTCTCAGTGGTTCTTTCAGCTGACCACCTTGCTTGAAGTGAATCCAGGGGCACCCTTGGTGCACTGGCTTAGCTGAAAGGCAGGTGTGTGTCACCTGGGAGCTAATCAGCAGCGGCATCTGCCCTGTCTCACCGGCTAAGAGTGGATCAACAGCTGATGTGCACCTTGATGAACTATCTTCCAGTGGGCTCTCCAGCTGGCCACCTTGTCTGAAGTGAATCCAGGGACACCCCTGGTGTACTGGCTTAGCTGAAAGGCAGGTGTGCTTGGCCTGTGAGCTAATTAGCGGCGACATCTGCTTTTATTTACCAGCGAAGAAGTGGATCAGCAGTGAATCACTGCTCTATGTCTGGAACTGCAACTTACGGTTTCTTGGGTAGCTCCACTTTGTCTGACGGTTAATCCAGGGACACCCCTGGTGTACTGGCCTAAGCCTGAAGCAGAGGAAGAGCTTGCCAGAGGACTGGCAGCTGCATCAACTCTGAAGGCGACAACTGAGTGGTTTATTCCCTGGTTTGACACAGTGACCTGGTGGATTTAGAGCTAATTACGTTTCCAGCCTGGGGTGCTGCTCACTACTGGAGTGACCTTCTGCTGCCTTATCACAATGTGTTGGAGAATTCTTCTATCCTTTCTACGGTGTTGGTCAACCGGTGAGGCCCTCATATCACGGGCCACCTTCTGAATCAGCAGTAGTGCTGCGAATCCAGAGTGCTCAGCATACTGGCTTAGCTTCCAACTCTGTCAGCGACCTGGTACTTGTTTGTTGGACTGGACTGGGGAGTGAGCTTATATGCCAGCCATGGCTTTCTTGATTAGCAGTGGTGTTGTGAATCCAGGGGTGCTCAGCACACTGGCCTAGCTCACACCGCTGCATATCAGTGCTATTTCTTGGTGTTGAGGAGTTGCCCTCACTATCATTGTCCTCTTTATGAACTTTGGCCCAGCTAATCCAGAAGTGCTCAGCACACTGGCCCAGCTTTAATTTTTCCTCGCACAAATACTCTGCATCTGCTGCTGATTCAGAGCGCTGAAGCGCAGTGCTGGACCTTTAGGCATTCGCTGCCCACACGCGCTCCGTTCTTTCACTTGTTCAGCAAGGCGAATCCAGGGGCACTCAGTGCACTGGCCTGAGCCAGTCTGAGTCAAGCCTCCAGTCTACTGGGGAACGAGCTTTGCGCTGAGAGGGGGGACTAGCCTTTGGTCCTGTTGACTGAGCATCAACACAGCACTTCACCACGGAGGGAGAGGCAGAGCCAAGCGCTGCCTCTGTCCATTCCAGAGAACGTGAGGCACGACGGCTGGCACGAGGACGGACCGGTCAGGACCTTGACACGGAGTATATGAGCGCAGAGGGGTCGGGCTCAGAGAATACTCCCTCCGCACCGTCATCTCCAGCAGCAACAGCGCTAGGAGCAGCAGCACTCGCAGCAGCAGTAGTAGCCTCAGCGCCTGCAAACCAGTTTCCCTTTGCGTTTGACGACGTAGACGAGATGGATCACTATGAGAAGGAGAGCCACTCACTTGACAAGGAAGACGTCAGACTCCAGTACACTGGTAGTAAGAGTGAGGACAGAGCGCTCTTCATCAGGCGTTTCGTGGACATGGTAGCGAAAGTCCAGCGGGCTTTTGAGGCCAGGAAGCGTAGGTACATGAAGTCAGCATCTTACCATGCGCTCAGTCAGCAGCAGAAGGAGGCCTTCGCTGGGTCCAGACCAGACTACAGATCATTGTGGGACAGCATACCATCGTTTCTAGCAGGGGATGACCATGCCACCTCAGTCGCTTATGACTGGTGGTGTGCTGCCTACCTGAAGAATGGCGTCATGGCTTCACACGCTTGCCATGTCCTGAAGGACGTTACCATGAGAGATGCCTACCAGGGATCTGTGCGCTGTGCTCAGCCTCCTTTTCATGAGCTGGCGCCAGGGTCAACCTGGGCAGTTTGTAAGGTGTTCGAGGATGGTGATGAGGATGGCGAGGCGTCTGATGAGTGGGCAGGCGAGGGAACCTCCACGAGGGGCCTCACGGGGCCAGATGGCACTGAAGATTCTCACTACTCTTGGGCCTTGAGGGCGTTCGTTGCAGAGCTCGAAGCTAAATTCTTGATGAAGGGCACCAAAGAGAAGGAAGATCTCTTGATCGCCAAGCCGCAGACCAACGAGCAGGACGGCCTCGCTTACGTGAAGAGCTGTCGTCGCAGGGAGGCAGCTCTCAACACTGGCAGAAGGGTGGAGGACTCCGTCGTCAGGCAGAACATCGAGGAATGCATCAAGGGCCTGCGCATCAAAGAATACCGAGATCGCGTGTCCGAGCAGCTGCGTGTCAGCCATCCTGCCCCCAACAAGGTTACTTGGGAGGACCTCGAGGTGATTGTGGAGGTGCAGGACAAGCTCAAGAATGATGCAGAGGCTTGGGCCCTCACACTGCAGCAGGAGCTGGTTCGCAGGCTCAACTGCGTGTACTCCTGCTTCGAGGCCAGGCAGATGGGGCTTGACCTGTCTGCGCTGGTATCAGCCATGAAGCGCTCGGGTTCTGCCTCCAAGACTGGGGACAGACGCAGGGACCCCAAGAAGAAGGAGCAGGCACAGCATGGTGGCGACGACGCCAAGAAGCCTGTGAGGGAAGCGAATAATGCCGAGCGTCAGAAACCTTCTTTCAGCAAGGTGCCACCACCTGATGCTTCGAAGAAGTTTCAGTGTGACTGGTGCTTCACGCGCCTGCCTCACTCCCCAGATCGCTGCTACACGGGGTGTCGTGATTCCCGGGTGCCGCCCAACTTCCATAAGGACAGACAGAACTCCAAGTGGCCAGATGAGGTTAAGAATGCCCAGATGCGTGCCTACAACATCGCACACCGCTTTGACAAGCACAAGATGGGGATCACCACCAAGGAGTGGCTTAAGCTCCCGGAGGCCAAGCAGAAGCAACCACAGCAGCAGCAGCAGCAGCAGCAAGTGGCTGCCAGTGCCGAGGTTAAGGAGAAGCTCGCCGCAGAATTGTCCGGCCTCCAGGCAGGGTCACCTCCAAAGGATGACGAGATCGCCGATGCACAGGCTCTATCAGAGGCCAGCGATGCGGATACCGAGTACAACTCCAACTTCACCCAACAGGCAGAATACGAGGAGGATGAGCAGGACTGCCCTGCTGGGGGTGGTTTGGGAGGTGGTCATGGTGTTGGCATCGATCACGCACCGAGTCTTCAGGCCAGCGCCGCTGTCGCCTTGGGCAACACTCAGCAGATGCGGGGCTTCCAGGTCAAGACGCCGGAGGAGTTCGACAGGGCCGCTCAGGTGCCTAGAGCCGTCCCTCCCGACCTACTCAGCAGGAAGGTCCACCTGTTGGCATCCAATCTTCGCAGCTCCGTGCGTGCCTGCTCGCAGATTGCTGCCATCCTGATATCCCAGAACGCCATTGACCTCCCGAAGGACATCGAGAATCTTGTGGCACTGGAGGAGCTCCTGGGCAAGGATCCGAATGATGCAACCGAACAGCCCGCTGAGGTCAATGAGCATGAGTTGGAAGACACGCACGCTACAGCGACGCAAGGAGTGAGAAGGGAAGCAGACGGTTCAGGACATCGTGCAACCGAGGAGGTTCCGTTGGACGAGATGCCCAACGGGGTGGTCGACAGCGCCACCGCTCGATGTGCAGCTGCTGCCTACGTGAACGATCTGGGGGTGGTTGACTTCAGTGACCATGGACATGTGCGAGCTGGTACCATCAAGACCTCCGCCTACGACGCACTGAGGGCAAAGATGGCGCAGCATCTGACCGACGAGCAGGTGCTATTGATGGCTCAAGTTCAGCCCATCTGCAAGTTGCGGAATGCCACTCTATATGAGGGGCTTGCGCTGGTGTCATCCGGTGGCGAGCTTATGCTGTACCGGGCAATCCTCATGGACACCGGCGCCAACTGTAACATCATCTCGATCTCTGTCGTGAGACGGCTGGGTCTCACGATTTACGAAGCCACCACCGGCGCCAAGGTCACCAGATGTAACAACAGTCCCACGAAGTTCACCCATTATTGCTACGTGGACGTCATTCTGGCAGCGGGCACGCCGCACATGACGCTTCACCGCTTGTACGCCTTCGTGACCTTCGAGGCTGAGAACTCCTGGGACCTGTTGATAGGCACTGGGCCGCTGAAGAACTCCCTAATGATTGACATCAAGTT
>LGRX02006119.1:0-10488 GCA_001247695.2 Cymbomonas tetramitiformis
GTCCTACTCCCTCTTCCCACCGCCCGCAACCCCCTACTACAACCCCTACCGCCCCGCGCTGCTGACCTCAGTGTTAATGTTTCTCCGCAGGCAGCAGGGGTGGGGGGCTGTTACTCCCCCACATGTTCTCCCCGCCCTAAGAAATTAAAACATATTCAGCATCCTCGGTCGCGCCCCCGTCCTACTCCCTCTTCCCACCGCCCGCAACCCCCTACTACAACCCCTACCGCCCCGCGCTGCTGACCTCAGGGTTCATGTTTCTCCGCAGGCAGCAGGGGTGGAGGGCTGTTACTCCCCCACATGTTCTCCCTGCTTTTGCTTGAAGCATGCAGACCTCGTTACCCTCTCTCCTGTCACAGTGGTCGCCAGAGTCCTAGTCTTGTGCGGTACCTGCAGGCGCTTTCTGTCTCCTCGCTCTTGCCCCTCCTCCAAGTCCAGCGTCTTCGTGCGGGCTGCCGCGAGGAGGTCAGCCCGGGATCCACCGAGGCGTCCTCCTGCCGCGGAGCCTCGCCACCGGCCTCAATACCGTGCTTGATGGAGGCATTCTAAGTCCTAGACCCGCCGGAAGGCTCTTCAAGTGTTTGTTGTTGTTGTTGTTGTGGCAGCGTCTCACAGAGCCCTTCCGTGACCTATCAGTGTGTGCACCCAACCGAGGAGTTGCTTACCGATTGCGGGATCAGCTGCAGGCGGCACGTTGCTCCAGTCGATGGCTCCGAGCGAGCGTGCCTGACCCTCGCAAAGACGCACGCCTCTCAACTCAACGGCTCATTGCAGCCGTCGAGACCCTCCAGCTGTGTGAACGTTTCCCCTCGCTCGGAGCTTGCCGCCAGAGAGCGAGCGAGGCGGTCCTCGAGCGCACTGCTGCGGGGTGACAGCGCGACGAGCACGGGTCTCCTTTGCGGTCGCGGCACCCCAATTTCCTGTTAGGTTATCCAAGCACCCGGATGTTCAAATTGGCACAAGAGGGTGACACGCAATACAGGGTGCACGCACATCTACTCGTCCTGGAAGCCTGCTTACCTCAGCAGGATCCCTCCATCGACTGTAATACTGCTCCCATGCTTCCCCGGTGTCTGCGCCGGTACCCGGCCCGGCACCGGGTCCTCGCGGGGGAATCTGACATCGCACACTGCAGACTCTCAGTTGCAGCAAAAAGCAGCTCCGTGATCACACCTCTCGCTGCGTGGCAATCACTGGTTGAGCAGAGATTTGTGCGGTGACAAGAATGTGCTCGGACTATGTCGTTTGGACTTCTGGAAACAGGCCCAGTGGCGGCAAGCTCCGGGCCTCGTCGGAAACGAGCCGGAGGACGATTGCCGACTTTTTGAGGAGCTATCAGAGATCGTCTGTTGTGAGGTGTGCACTCTCGATAATAGAATGGGTTTCGTCAAGGGCGTACGCGGGCAGTGTTCCAGGAAAGAACTTGCAACTCGATCCACAAAGGGAGCGCATGTGGCTTGCAGAAAGAGGGGGTGTACGTACCAGACGGCTGAGAATGGCGTCCTGTTCTGCTCGGACCAGAGCCTTCTGCCGCTGACTATTGCGTCTCTGTTCCGTCCCGTTCCCCATCAGACAGAGCGCACCTGTCGCAGGGGATGTGTCGGGGAGAGTAGGGTCTCACGACAGCGACAGCGAGGATGGCACCCGGATTTCAGAGGGGGAAAGCGCACGAGGTTAACTCAAGCAATGCGAGAGGCGCAGAACCTTGTGCTCACGCAGGCGCTGCCGTGCCTCCTCCTTCAACCGGGCTTCAGGTGTAGATCCTGCGAGCAAAGGGTCCAAGCTAACCCCGAATAAAAGTGACGTTGGCTGGAGAATGCACAGGTCAGGCTCCCGGCGACCATCGGCAGGCAGGCACCTGTGAGCTTTGCCTGCTCCACGCCCTTCTTGGCCCGATGCTGCGCCCACTTGGCAATAGCGCCCTCGTCGAGAAGTGCGGCCCTCAAGGTCTGGCCACTTATAGCGCCTGTCGAAAACTTGCGGACCGCGGCATTTGCGGCTGCGGCGACGCATAAAGTGTCAGCCAGGAATCTTGCGGCTCCCCTCGAATAAGCGACGACGAGCGGACTCCAGAGCGCAACAGGCGTACACATCATACCTTCGGGTGAAGTAAACCGAGCAATAGCAAATCCCCTGTGTTTTTTGTCTTTATCGCGAATCTTTCGCTTCTCAGATCCGAATTCCGGTATGATTAGGTCGACGGGCTGTCCGATATTCGCGTCGTCTCTGAGATGCAGTGAACACAGTTTTAGCAGTACTATGTTTGCGCAAGGCTTACCAGATGCGTACAAGTTGCGGTCCAGACCGCGAAAGATAACGACAAGCCATACCTGCAGAAGTTCCTGACCGCGAGCGACACCTCATCCGGGTCTCGCTCCCAGGGTAATCCGCTAACGTGCACGCAAAGTCCTGGAGCCCAGTCCTCGAGATCAATGTCGATATTGTTGTCCTTTGACGCCGCGCACGGGATTCTGCGCATCCTTGGCTGTCGCATGTACGCTACGGTGACTTGAGATATAATGATGATATCGTCTTGTGAACGGGAATTTCCGGTTCTCGGCAGGCAGATGCGAGGCGATCCGCGAAAAGGCCCTCCGCTACGACAGCTTAGTCTCGAAGGGTAGCAGTCAGACATGCGTGACCTCTGCCAAGTCTGCCGATTCAGACAGACTGTGTGCGCAACCTTAATTGTCAAGCACATGGTTTGCTTCTGGCAATTATAATCTTTGGCTCGGTGGCAGAGAAATTCGTTTAACCAGCAGCGCTCCCCTCGGCGAAGACTAGAACCACGAGAAAGATTCAACAGATAACCCCGAAATGAGATTTGAGTACGGTTTGAATATGGCGCTGGAGCGGCCAGAGCCAGGAGAGGATCGCTTATCCTTCTGCGTCGTTTTACAAATAGCAACGAATGCTTCGTAAAAAAGGAGTATGGGCCATGTATGGTTTCGTTTGGGTACTCGCTACGATTGCCAAATATCAGTTTTTTACCACCTTATCTGGTCTATCCATTACTCTTTTACTAAAGAGCTGTCGTGTGTTTCAAGCTAAAGTTCATCAATCACCAGCACGCTAGGCTGAGAAGCGCATCGAATTCAACTCACAACTGGAGATGAACTGGCTCTCGTCTGTCGTGTGACCCTCGCGCCTGTCGCTGTCGTGTGACCGTGATCCGTGACACGCGGAGAATCTATCTTCGCCCCGCGGGCCGCGGCCGGTGCGCCGGTCCCTACTGTACTGTATCTCCCAGATCGTATAAAGGCTTGGGCTAGCTCAAGTTGGCTCTCATGTCGATGTGTCATATGTCACCCGACCGCCTACCGTGTCACCCTACCAGTTTCAAGGGCTACCAGAATTCCCGACCTTGTTCGAGCCCTTCAGAACCCTAATTTGCTATTCAGGACTGCTCTCGAGCGCTGCACGACTGCAGCCTTCCTGATTTCCTGACGTGAGGGCGCATCTTCTTACTAGAGCAAAGGAGATCCTTGAGAAGACCAGCATCGCAGTCCTCCTATAACATGTCGGCGTCCCTCGTTGCCAGCGCCGTGATAGGCACTCATCTGACGCTGAGCGCAGCGTCCATCGCCACTGGGATATTCACACACCGCCCTATCTGCCAGGTTGAACGGCAGCAGCACGGCACGGGGGCGGTTGCAGGCCAAAATTGTACGCTTGCGGCCTCTGTACAGGAAACCGTGAGTAACATGTATTCAGGAAAAGGACTAGACACAACAGCTTGCTCAGTCGACGTCGCGTTTGAAGATCCCGTAGCACTGTGTAGGGGGATAGGGGAGGTGCAGGAAGCTTTTCGCGCGTTGAAGGCCTGCTCCCCAGAGCACGTTGCCGACCCGTTCATAGTCGCGGCTCAGGGCTCTGAGCCCGGAACACCGGCTGTAGTTTGCCTGCACCAGCGTTACTTTGGAGGCCTCGAGGTCAGGGGCACTGTACTTGTGCAGCTCAACGACGAGGGCCTGATCACACGGTTCGAGGAAAGATGGAACGCAGCACCTTTGCTCGACTCATCGCCGGTCCGCTGGAGCCGACGCTTGAATGGGATGGTGAGCAGTATAGTGACGCCCATTATTGTACGCGTCTAATTTTAAGCTCAGAGAGCGCAAGAAAGATTGCAGAACTGCCTGGTAGCACTAGCTTACTGAACATCTAGGTCGGGTCTGTGATGCTTGCCATGAGTTTGAAATTATCCTTCAACCTTTACTGACCTCCAAGTACAATAAACAGCCTGAAACAGTTAACAACAATCGTATATTGACTTTGCCTTGCTGCATGTTCAGTTCCTAGCGAGCGAGTTGCACCTTCCGGGCTACTGAAGGGAGACGCAATCGGCACAAATATACTTGCGTTTTCCCCTTGCTCATTGCCATGCTCCGATCTGCGGCACCATTGAGGCCTAACAGTAGGTTTTGCAGCCACAGAAGCGCGCCAACCCGTTGCTGCTTGCAAGGCATAACGTAACAATAAACGGTTACTCGATGGAATGAGAGTGCCCAGCCCGACACTTTTGCACGTTCAAACAAGTGCAGCTGCTTCCCGCCCGAGCCAATAACAAAACATAATTCATGAGTGCATAGCAATCAGTTATATGTTAGAAATATTATATCTTAATTCAAATAAAGAATGGTAGTGTCCCCTTGCATGTATTTAATCTTGACTCAGGCACGTATCCTACGTTTTCTAGTCGACTATCCTGTATCTACAAGATGAGGAGATGGAATCTAACCGTCGTTGGCAAGTCCGTAGAGAAAATCAAGCACTGATCCTAAAGTTGCTGTCTGCTAGTGGAGTTGCCCGAAATGTATATCTACCAATGGGCAAACAGCACTTACATATGTCCTTCACTTTGGGATCAGTCCAGCTCCGCCGTAGACTGTGAGGTAGGCAGCCAAAACAAGAAAGCTAACAATCGTCACCACAAACACCTGCATACCATAGAAGTTACCCCGCCGTTTCCTCAACTTTCAATGGCGAAACTTGCTTTAAATATAATAAAAAGTGAAACATCCCTTGCGGAGTGTAGGGAATATGCTTTAAATATAATAAAAAGGAAAACATCCCTTGCATAGTGTGAGGAACATGATTTAAATATAATAAAAAGTGAAACATCCCTTGCGGAGTGTGGGGAACAAGCTTTAAATATAATTAAAAGTGAAACATCCCTTGCATAGTGTGAGGAACATTATTTAAATATAATTAAAAGTGAAACATCCCTTGCGGAGTGCGGGGAATATGCTTATTTCAGTGATATTTGGAGAGACAGCAACACACAGAAAGCATCGCACAAGGACAAAGGAGGCTCACCAAAGTCACAACCTCACCACCAGCACGAGGGAGGTGAGAATGGAATACCATGCAGTGAGAGGCCAACCAACACTCCCGGCATGAACAGCGCCGAAATGGAGTTATGTGCATGGTGGGGCCATGCCTCAGCACCACACGGAGTGGACGGAAACGCAGCTCCAGATCATTTAGTTTTCTTGGGCGCAAGGCATTGCCTTGCCGTACTGCTACAGACAATGAGCATGCTTCTTTTTTTAATGAGAGAGTGAATACGCACATGCACCCACCCAGACTTGTAAATGTCATCCAACGCCCGCGCTGGGGAACCCCACTTGGATGTTGAACACACACATAGGCGTGATAACTGCCCTTTCAGTTGTGCCTCCCCCACATTTTTTTCTGTTGACAATCCCAGTAAGATGTGAAGCCATGTTTTTCACAGTCTCTGCATCTCGGGAAATCTCCGACAAGAAACGCGCGTGGCTATTTGTGGCAGCTTGCATCCCGAAGACCCGCATGCGGCACGCAGAGAACGGCTATTTGTGGCAGCTTGCATCCCGAAGACCCGCATGCGGCGCGCAGAGAGTGGCTATTTGTGGCAGCTTGCATCCGAGATCCGCATGCGGCACGCGAGAGTGGCTATTTGTGGCAGCTTGCATCCAAAGACCCGCATGCGGCGCCAGAGAGTGACGCTTGCATCCAACCCGCATGCGGCGCGCAGAGAGTGGCTAATTGTGGCAGCTTGCATCCCGAAGACCCGCATGCGGCACGCAGAGAGTGGCTATTTGTGGCAGCTTGCATCCCTTGAAGACCCGCATGCGGCACGCAGAGAGTGGCTGTTGTGGCTTGCGTCGAAGACCCGCATGCTGCAGAGAGTGGCTATTTGTCGCTTGCATCCGACCCGCATGCGGCACGCAGAGAGTGGCTATTTGTGGCAGCTTGCATGACCCGCATGCGGCCGCTGTGGCAGCTTGCATCCGAAGACCCGCATGCGGCGCGCAGAGAGTGGCTATTTGTGGCAGCTTACATCCCGAGACCCGCATGCGCACGAGAGTGGCTATTTGTGGCAGCTGCATCCCGAAGACCCGCATGCGGCACGCAGAGAGTGGCTATTTGTGGCAGCTTGCATCCCGAAGACCCGCATGCGGCGCGCAGAGTGGCTATTTGTGGTAGCTTGCATCCCGAGACCCGCATGCAGCGCGCAGAGAGTGGCTATTTGTGGCAGCTTGCATCCCGAAGACCCGCATGCGGCACGCAGAGAGTGGCTATTTGTGGCAGCTTGCATCCCGAAGACCCGCATGCGGCACGCAGAGAGTGGCTATTTGTGGCAGCTTGCATGCGGCGCGGCAGAGAGTGGCATTTGTGGCAGCTTGCATCCCGAAGACCCGCATGCGGCACGCAGAGAGTGGCTATTTTGTGGCAGCTGCATCCTGGAAGATGACCTCGCATGCGGCACGCAGAGAGTGGCTATTTGTGGCAGCTTGCATCCCGAAGACCCGCATGCAGCACGCAGAGAGTGGCTATTTGTGGCAGCTTGCATCCCGAAGACCGGCATGCGGCACGCAGAGAGTGGAAACTCGCCTGTTCTGGGCCCGGCAGTAGAGTCGAAGCCAATTGCAATAATCGGCCATGACGTTTCCTGCCGTGCCTCCGTTCGTCCATCCCCGCTGGCTTCCTACTTGTGGCCGCCGCACTGTCCGGGTCATCTCTGCATCAGTGCGTCACCACACACCTCCAGCGGATGCGCCCCGTGAGCTTCAGCTGGGAATGGTACATGTGGCCAAGTACGCGGCCGCCCCCATCCCCCAAAAATAGCAGCACATCCCCCATGAGCCACACCACATACCCACTTGCCCTTTGACCGGCCCAAACACCAGCATGCTACGCGCCGCCCCTCAGTCCGTGAGACGCGTCATCAGAGAGGCAATTCACACCTGTCGGCATAAGAGGCGAGGATTGCCTCCCATTCCTTGTGTGTGAGAGGCTCGACATCAGGCTCCACTTCGAGTGTGTGCGTCGCATGCCCGGCCTCATCTTTATGTTTATCGAACAGCTCCTGCAACCCCTTGCCAATCTCTGCATTAAGGTGATACAGGGGATGAGGGTGGGCATCGAAGACGATGTACTCGGGGTGCCCATGTGCATACGGATAGGGCTAGGGGGAAAGGGCGGGGCTTGGGGCACTTGTGTGACAACCGGGAGAGGAGGGATACCACGCGGATCTGGTGAGCGCACGAAGAGAACATGCTCCACCTGCTGTGGTGGACCACTTCGGCACAGTGTGACCGGACTTGGCAGATGTTGGTGCGCTGAAGCGGGGGCAACCTGTATAGCTGTGAAGTAGCGTCGCTGGAGCAATACCAAGAGCTCGGCGGAGGGTTGGTCCACGGCGGGGACTTTGATGGGTTTCCCAACCACAACACTCACCTGAGCGCCACACCCCGCCAAGTCAAGCCATGCTCCGAGGGTGATGAAGGGACAATGCGTGGAGTAAGGAGGAGAAGGGCGCGCCTGATTGGGCCTGGGGATTGGAACCAAGCCGCCGCCGCCAAGCACATACACTAGGACGTTGATGCGCATCTTCTTAACGAACCACCGCTGCATGTCCGCCGATGCACGGTGCCAGAATGGTGGGGGTCAGTCAGCACAAAATCGGATGGCGATACATTGTGCCCTAATTGGTGCACCATTGCGGCAAACTGCGGGCGGAGGTCAGGCGTTTGATAAGTCTTCATACGAAAAGAAGAAAATCATCGCTGATCAGAGCCATGGCTTTGCTTATCACTCAATAAGGACCTGGTGCGATTGTGCTGGCCTTGTAATTGATAGGAATGTGTCGCATCATGCTTCCAAAAGCGATACTGTCTGCTGCCCATGGCGCTGCATGATGATGCGTATATAATGAACCGCGGGTGAGGGTCAAGACTAAGACCACAGATTAGCTTACGCTGTATCGTCACAAGAAGTTGTACATTCCTCCCTTGCAGGTTCTCACGCCTTTCTCAACCAAGCCGCATCTCCACAGCGAATTTACCAATTGGCCATACCAATTCCCCGTTGCCTGAGCGGAGAAACGGTCCGTCACACCTTCCTCCGGGAACCGGTTGAGTGCGGCCCAGAACCATTACGTTTGCTCGTGCTATCAGTTTGGAACCGGCCCAGAGTAGGGCCGGGGAAATCAATATACTCATACCCCAAGGGGCGTGGTTTTTGTCTTTTTCTTTTTCTATTAGTTTGGAAGCTCAATGGCGGCGCATGACGAAGGTCAAGTTGTGGGCAGCAGACTTCGCCTCACAACGCTTTAAATCAGATATTACTCCGCTGCGACTGCGGAATCGGGGGCTTTGATTTTTACAGCATTAGCGAGCGCTTGGTCAATGACTTCGATGGGCTCAGCACCCAGCCATCCTCCTGCCGGGCGATGGGCAGGAGAGACTCGCATCAGGAGGGAACACCTGCCAGGTGATGGGGAAGTTGAGGTTATCGAGGATCTGGGTCTCCCCAAATGCGAACACGGGCACCAGATCCGATCTCTGCCATTCCCATTGCACCTCCCATGTCCGCACCCTCTCAGGCATCACTGATCAGAGGCGAGTGCCTCGCGCTTGCGTTGCGGTCGTTCGCGGCGGTTCGAGTGACGGGGACGGAAAGATGCCAAGTCAGCAGTCTTACAGCCCGTCACGAAACAGAGTACTGCTCGAGAGGTTTCCTCGGGGAGGGTCGAAGGCCAGTCTTGTGGGAGCAGTGAGGATTTGCAGGAGCTGCTGCAAGAGCCATGTTGCCACGCCGGCGCGTTGCCGTATCGGAGGCCGCACCGTCTGCAGGGCTATGCGAAGGAACCCGCAGTGAGCGCTGTAGAGCTTGATGCAGGTGCTCCCGGAGTTGGAGAACAGCATCTCCTGCTGCCCGCCCGGCACCAGCAGCACGGCGCGAGCGCGCTCCAGGCTCTGCAGGAAGCCCGTCTTCGTCACCTGCCATGCGCCCCCGCGCGCCAGCGCCCGGGCCCGTCATCAGGCCGGGCGCATGGTAGATGCCAAGCCGTGGTGTGGCATTGGAATGTGACACTTTAACCATTGCGTTTGCTCATACTATTAGTTCGGAAGCTCAATGGCGGCGCATGACGAAGGTCAAGTTGCGGGCCCCTCAACTTGCACCACTGCAGAACATCCCTCATCAGCGGAAGGGCCCCTCACCTCGCACACTCCGCACCACTGCAGAACATCCCTCATCAGCGGAATGGTGTGCATGATGCTGGAAACCAATGGCACCGGCTGAAACAGAACCCCACTCCCACCGCCATTGCTGGGCTTCTGAGATCTCATTGGATATGCAGCTCGCCTTCGAGGCATGCGTAAATCTCTGTCACCCGATCTTCGTGCGCGGGTCGCGTTGCTCCCCGAAGTGGCTCTCCAGCACCGCAAGATCGGCATTCTCTTGAGGTCTGAAATCAATCAATCTAAGGTGCGAAGTAACGCTCAGGCCCGTGAAGTGAGGCATGCGTCAGCATCAGCCAGCCAGTTAGTGCTGGGGCCGCCTCCGTGCTCCGGGGCGCGAACCTGCACGCCTGGGAAGAGCTGCTGCCACTGAGGCGTCATGTGCACCCAGCCGCAGGTCATAGGCACGATGCCATGCGGGTGAAACCCAAAAATATATTTTCCACCACCTGCAGTGTCATCACTCCAGCCTGGCTCAACTCAGCCGGGGCTTTCGGCCCTGATCTCGCAGCAGCCGAGGCGGCTACCTCCCCAACCTGGTACCCCGCAGTCAAGGCTCAGGCCTATGTCTACCAGCATCGGATGCAAGGCTCGCAGATGGTGCCAGCTGGCAGGCGCACCGAGTTGCGTTTCGAGTTGCGCCTCGGTGGGCGCGCCATCTGTAGGAAGCGGCTCCGCAGCTGTGGGCATGAAGGTTTCCTTACAGTCCCGGATGAGCCTGAGCTGAAAGTATCTTGCTGGAAGGTTGAAGAAACCATGGCCGACAAGCTGCGCTCCGAGCCCCAGCATCCACAATGTGGTGAAGACAGCAGGGGAAGCCGTAACTCCCGCAATATTCTACATGATCAACAGAGACTGACAAGAAGGTGTTCCGCCGCCCTCAGATGCGCGTTGCAGAGACCTCGGAGTGAGCCCTCCATTACCATCCAATGCACTCGGTAACAGCCCTCGGAGTGAGCCCTCCATTACCATCCAATGA
>LGRX02006119.1:17427-84538 GCA_001247695.2 Cymbomonas tetramitiformis
TCAGAGTGAGCCCTCCATTACCACCCAATGCACTCGGTAACAGCCCTCAGAGTGAGCCGTTAGTATCGGACACGAACTCTATGGCGGCAGAGTCGCAAGTGCGCAACGACGGCATGGCAATCTCGCGTGGATATCTCACGAGGAGGGTTCCAAGCGGCATGGAAGGTGGAGGCGTGCCTTGATGCGGCGCTGACCATGGACACTTGGAGTCCCGAGATACGTTGAGGCATATGCCGTGCACGCCACTATCACCACAGCTCGGAGGATCAGACCGAGATCCGCTCCAAGCCAGTCGTAGCCTGCAGGCAGGTGTGCACGGGATGGAAGGCGAGTGAACTGCGGGACGAAGGAGAAACAGGGGAGAGTGAGTCGCACGGACAGAACATGAGGCAAATGTGCCCTCAGTACTGCACACGTCCTTGACTGCCCGCCACACGCCGGTGTGTGAACTCCTGCACTCCCTGCGGAGGTGCGCCGTGGCCCACACCCGCGACCAATACGTCGCCATCCGAGCCAGTCTGGGTGCTTCATGCGAGTTGGTCTAGGTCGTTCAATTGCATCGCGAGCAAGAAATGCGCCGACGTCGAATATCAGGAGCGATTCTTCTGTTTCTACAAGTCAGCGGCTCATCGCTCGCATATTTTCGTTGGACACCGTGCACAATGGCGTGCACGTTGGGAGCGCCAGGGCGTGCATACATGAGAACACCGCCGTGAAGATGATGTACATGATGGCGTCCGGTCTCACGAGCAACGTCGTCAAAAACGCAAGCAAGGCGCGCTCGATCAGCCACACCTGGCGGGCACCAGCAAGCCGCCAAGATAAGATGTCGATGCGCCGGGCTTCCCACACGCGGAGGCAAGTCAGTCAGCAAGGCTGGCAACCCTCGCTGCTCAATCGGTGGCCTTCCTCTGATATCTCGCCGTTGCTTCACAGCCTGCCCGTGGGGCCGAGAAAGTCAAAGAGCCAAAAAGAAACTCAAATTTCTGGATGCCCCGCCTTTAACAGAATGACGGCCCACAGGTGCACACCAGCATGGCCAGGTTCTGGCCCTCTCTGAATTCTACCCAAGAGGAGTTCAAATAACTGGAAGTAGCCGGCTCAGCGATGGGGTAAGAGGAACTCGCCTGGCCAGGGAGAGCCGAGACGCACACCGAGGGGGTGAGCTTAGATGCACCCTCCGAGGAGTTCCATCGGCGCAGGGACCCCTTACGGGGCCGCTTCTCCCCTGCTTCGCCGGTATCCTGGAGCAGGCAAAGCCATGTATGAGAGCGGAGAACGGCCTGGCGGGCCCCTAGGCGCAGGCATGGCAGAGCACATCAAGCATGGGATCCGTTTCCACCATCCATCGCGTACGGCCCCCGCACTTGATTGTGCAATCGGGCATCGGAAAGTGAGGAGGAGAACATTCTCAAAGGTAACGCTGACGGGCATCGTCGCAATGGCCAAGCAGTATAGTTTTACCGGTTGATGACTTTGGCCGTTCGTTGGGCTCGTCGACATGCAACGCATAAGCGCGGGTCAAATTTGAATGAAACATTGAGTGTGACGTGGATTGTGGACACCCGGCTAAGCGCAGCTCCTACATGGCTGCGACAATTGCGAATGCGATTGGGGTCGGCTGTTGTCATTGCACATAGAATGTGATCGCAATCGAGATCTGAAGAGTACTGAGCACCTTTCCAGGGTCCTGACTGGCTGACCAAGTGAGAGGCGTTTCACCATCACTGTGCGAGCGCCGGGTCAGTGGAAGGCGCGGGCCAAGACCTGCACAACGTCGAGCATTTCCTCCGCCTGCTCTGGCTCGAATACCAGCAGGGAAGACACCATGAACACTTCCGCCACGACGCCTGCTCCCGGAAACTCCACATTTCTCTTTTGCTCGAATCCTCATTTGCCAAAGGCAGGCACTGCAATACATTTCATTAAAATGATTTTGTAAAGTGTTTAAAATGCATTTTGTGCTTTTACATGCTTTCTAAATTCATGTTTTTGATGATATGTCCAGACTGTCTGTGCACGTCACCAAAAGGAAAGAGTCCTCTGGGTCGGGAGCGGTGGGAAGAGCAAAAGGAACAGAGCTGAACAGGCGTGTCGCTTCGTGGCTACTTGTACATCCTGTTTGTGTCACGGAGCTACATGTGTCATTCGGCTCTACTGCAGCAGGAGTCACGGATTCTGAAAGTCTGAAACCACAAAAATTCTGTTGCACTCCAATTTGAACATTTCTCTTTTGCTCGAATCCTCATTTGCCATGAAACCAAAGATGAAACTGTGAGGCACACACAAGAAATCTGATCTCTGTCACTGTGACCATGTTAACCACGCGAAGTAGTAGTCCATGTCTGTGTCCCTCAGAGCCGTCGGGTCGATGTAGTGTTGCACTGCCGAAGAGAACTGTGACCAGCCTCCCAGGAAGCACACTTTCTCCATTGTAACACCTACAGCTCGAGCACACGTCGTGGCACCCTTCCGGGTGCTGTGTGCAGAAAAGTGACCTCCTTCAGGAGGTCTGCAGTCCAGCTCGCTGAGAGCTAGACCAATCCAGTCATTAGCCACGGAAGCCTTGAAGTTCTTCGGGTCCTCGGGTAGCAGCCAGTAGCTGTCAGGTTGAGTCTTCGCAGAAATGCTCCAAGCTGTGTCACGGTAGAACTCCCAGTGCTCGATCAGCTCCTTCAACAGAGCCACCCCCTTCCAGGGGATCGTAAGGCGTCGCTTCACTCGATGGTGTCGCCGACCCTTCTCCTTCAGCAGCACCACTGAGAACTCCTCGTCGCCACAATGAACGTGCTGCCGTGACAACGAGGTCCCCGTGTCCGGTCTGCCGAAGGTCACGAAGGCCACCACCACGTAGGTCAAGGCTCGCAGTAGCTTCAGCTCCTCAGGCGATCTCGGATTGAACTTCAGCGCTGCTTCGTGCACCCTTCGTACGTGTGCTGCTGGCAGCCACGTCCGCTGGGTCTCGATGTTCTCCTCCTGCTCTGCCAGCTCCGCCTGGATGGTAGCCATCCCCTTCCCAGCTCGGGTCACAGAGCGCCCCTTCGCCGGTCCAGGGTGACCAAGGTCCTCGTGGTAGTTGTTGATGGCGGACAGGTACGGCTGTAATGATGCCGACTGGATGTTCCCGTCCTCCAACAGAGAGGCGATGTACAGCAACACAGTCGCCTCCGACGCTGGCAGCCACGGCCGTTGGTCACGCTCACAAAATAAAATGAATCGCCGTGCCTTCGGTCCGTAGTTGTCCTTCGTCGTGTCCAGCAGTGCCTTTCTCTGCATCGACACCGCCAGTTCGGTGAGCCGGGAAGGTCCCAACTCACTCCTCCACCGCTCACAAAGTGAGCGCGTGAGGAAATTTTGTACAGCACCACCGCGCTTGTACTCTTCGTAGTTGCCTCCGCTGCTCCGCTCGGTGTTCTCGCCGTCCGCGTCTGTAGTCTCGTCCGTGCTGTGGATGATTTTGAAGTTCTCTTCGGACAAGTCTAGCGTCTCCTCGTCGCCGTCGTCGTACAGCACGTGCGCCTTTCCGTCCTCGTTGAACTCCTTCACCACACCCGGGTAGAAGCAGTCATCGTCCTCCCAGAACACCTCGATTTTTGTACCCACGGTCACCTTGCTTGCTGTCGTACTCGTAGCAGAGCTTCTTCGTACCTCAGCAGCGTAGTAACTCACGGGCGCGCCTCGATGAAGAACATCACAGCGTCCCATTTTGAGGGCCCGAGCAGCTCGGACCCTCCCAGCCTGCTCGGAGTGAACAGGTCCCTGCGCCGTGGCATGATCACCACCTCGGTGGCCAGGGCTTCCAGCTCCCTGAACCAGGACTGTCCCGGCCAGTACGGAGCCACCACCGTAGCAGCGGCCCCCTCCTCCCGCAGCTTGTGCGCCACCTCGTCCAGCAGCGCCCACGGGGGGTTCACCCAATTGTTCTCCCCCCGCCAGTCGTACGTCAGAGAGTCCACACCTTCGCACTTCGGGTCTTTCCACGCAGCGTAGTACCGAGGAAGCTGCGCGGAGATCTCGGAAGCGAACCGGTCGACTGTGTAGGGCCCCCACTGCTTGTTGGCCCACACGAACCAGTCTCGATTCAGCCTCCAGTCGTCCAAATCCTCGCAACGCGAAAGGTTGTCGGCCCACACGTTGGCCTCGCTGCGGATGTACCGAGCCTGCAACTCGATGTCGTGCAGATCCAGTAGCAGCCAGAGTCTCCTCATTCTCCTCATCAGGTCCGGGTTTCTGGAGGTGAAGTGTGACAGCATCGCCACCACCGCCTGGTTGTCGCAGTAGAGTCGTACGACCTTGCCCTCCAGCTCCTGCAAGAACGCCTGTACGGTCTTGTACACGGCCTCCAGTTCTAGGTGCGTAATGTGCCAGCAGCGCATCTCGTCTGGCCAGAAACCTCGCGCGGGGAACTTCAGGTTCAGCACTCCTCCCCACGCCGTCATCGAAGAGTCCGTGTGCACCTTCGCTCTCGTCGGGGATCTCCAGATTTTGCGTCCGTTCCACCTGCTCATCACAGGCAGCCTGGACCACCATTCTAAGTCCCCCCGAGCTGAACGTGAGATTTTTACCTTCGCTCCCCAGCTGCGTTTCTCCGCCAGCACGAAGTAGAGCTCCCGTAGGTAGAGCCGCGCCGCTGGTACTGCCAAGTACACGGATTGGCAGAGTCCCGTGAAGGACGCCAGTCTCCTGGCAGGAATCCACCTCCGATTTCTCGCTGCATCGCACAGGATCTCCTTCGCCTTGGCGTGGATTTTGTGCACCCGTCGTTCTGTCACACGGAATTGTCCCAGCTTCAGGTCCACCTCCAGCCCGAGGTGCTCCACCACCTGCGTTGGCTCCCAGTGGCCCTTCTTCTCGTTCCGCCGTAGGCCAAGTCGATGAAGCACCAGTTGAACTTTTTCTCGACGCAGAAAGCCTTCTCGCTGAGAGTCGACCAGCACCAGAAAATCGTCCATGTACGGTAGCACTCGCATTCCGCTGTGACGGTTCGCGTCCCCGCCAGCACCACCGGTCCTGCGACGGACTGACCATCGCTGTCGTACTGCGGAACCGTCCCGCAGTCTTTTGATTTCTCTGCGATCCTCCGCCGCCTGTGGCGAACGCAAAGCCTCCACCATCACGCGTACGAACTTGCAGAAAACTCTCGGAGAGTCGCTCCATCCGAACGGCATCGCTGAACATTGAAGCAGGTCCCCTTGCAGGTCGAACTGCATGAACTTCTGGAAGTCCGGGTGGATTCCCAGCGCGTGAAAACCGTCCTGGAGGTCGAAGCTGAAGCACCAGTCGCCCGGTTTCGCCAGTCTCCTTAGTTTCTTCAGCGTCTCCATCTTCACACGATTTTTTACACACCACTGGTTCAGCCATCGGAAGTCCACCACCAGTCTCCACTTGTTCGTACCCGGTTTCGGCACCAAAAAAGCGCGCGAAACGTGAGATCTTCTCGTCGCTCTCGTCCAGGCCCCGTTCTCTAGCAGCCTCTCCTTCTCCGCGTCCAGCCACACCTGCTGCTGCCGCGTCGCATCCCTCAGTGACACCCCGTGGTCGAACGGAGGTGGAGGCCCGCGCTTCCACCTCAACTTCACCCCGTGAGTAATCCATTGCATCACCTCGGAACTGGCGCCCGCCGCGCGCCATGCTCCCCTCCGCTGTCTCACCCGCTGCTGCAAGGTGAGTTTCCCCCGTCCAGCGCCCGGAGAGGGCTGTTGCGCTGGAGGGGGTGGCGGCACGCACATCACGCATCGGCCGCGGGCTTTCCGCCCCGGCCTTTGCCGCCGCCTTTGTCGGTAGGCTGCTTCGTACCGTCCTTCTCCTTGTTCTTACGCTCCTTCCAGCGCTCACGGTCCCGTGGATCTTTCGGAACCCGCGTTTCCGCGTTGGCCGCGTTCTTGGACGCAATGTTCAGCACTGCTCTGCCGCGGTTCTTGTCGAAGTCGTTCAGCCATTGCTGCAACACCTCGTCCGCCACCACGCCGTCCGCTGCCTGGTAGACCCTGTCCTCCACGAACTGCAGCTTCGCGCGTAGAGCTTCTTGTCCTCCCCGCTGTGAAGAACCCGGCTCCTGCTCCAGCTGCCCGCGCAGTTCCAGCATCGTCCACCGGTTACACAGTAAAGCGTACACGCCGTGGACAGAGTTGGAAACCTCGTGTAAGTGTTTCAGTAAGTCTCTCAGTGACAATCCGACGTCCTCATGTTCGTCCAACGTCTGGTTGCACGCGGTCACCACGTCGTGCAAGTAGGACAGCGCTGGAGCCAGCACCATGCACTCGTACTTCATGGAAGAGTTGGACTTCTTGGAGAGCGAGTCGTACGTCTTGTTGCCGTGTAGGTCGTACAACTGCGGCATCCTCGTTGCCAGTGTCGCCGGACGCGTTGGGAACGGGTTGACGGAGGCTGCTGGCACGTAGTCCAGCTTCTTCCTTCTCTCCAGGAGTTTCTCGGCGGACGTGGCTGCGGATTCCGGGTCAGAAGTCCCAGACTTCGCTGCCACCTTCGCCTCCAGCTCAACGTTGATTTGTGCTAGACGTTGATGATCGGCACGCAGCAGTCGATGATCTTCTGCCTGCTGCCTCTGCATCTCAAGCAGCTCACTCTGCTGCTTTTGCATCGTCAAAATTTGTTGTAACAGCACGTCCTGAGTGGACGGTGCTGCCGGGGAAGGGGAAGCCTGCCCGATGTCTGGCTTCGCCGGGAGGGGAGGGAAATCCTCTGCTGCCTTGCTCTTCGAAGATCCAGCCATTCTCTCTCCCTCAGAGGAGTAACAGTGAAGTCAATCGTACTGTCGTAGTCGCTGTGAAGCCGTCGTTTGAAGTCGTAACGCCGTCCCCGCGACTTCACTGTCAGATCTCCTGTCGTCGTTCGATCGCCGTCGTACAACCAAGTGGTCTAGTCACTACCTACTCTACTGTTTTACCGGTGAAACAGGTGAAGAAAATTACAAAATCGGATTTGCAGTGTGCCTCACAGAGTACCGTAGGTACCCGTGAAGTTCCTGTTTGCAAGAGCAAAAGGAACAGAGCTGAACAGGCGTGTCGCTTCGTGGCTACTTGTACATCCTGTTTGTGTCACGGAGCTACATGTGTCATTCGGCTCTACTGCAGCAGGAGTCACGGATTCTGAAAGTCTGAAACCACAAAAATTCTGTTGCACTCCAATTTGAACAGAATGAAAATGGTGTCATTCTGAGCAGTGTGCTAGCACCTGACCGAAAAGTCCGGGTGCCACTGCCTTGCAACACACCTCCAGCTCAAATCAGTGCCCAACGTCTCCCTACATCGTTACCAACTTGGTATGCTCCAGCCTGGTGGTGATTTCATGAAATTATGGTTACACAGTTTCATATCCTTTTGGAGGGAAGAGGGGGTGATATCTTAGATTTGGAACCATTTTGGGGGGAAGAGGGGTGATATCTTAGATTTGGAATCATTTTGGGGGAAGATGGGGTGATATCTTAGATTTGGAATGATTTTGGAGGGAAGAGGGGGTGATATCTTAGATTTGGAATCACTTTGGAAGGAAGAGGGGGTGATATCTTAGATTTGGAATCACTTTGGAGGGAAGAGGGGGTGATATCTTAGATTTGGAATCACTTTGGGGGGAAGAGGGGGTGATATCTTAGATTTGGAATCAACACTTTTTCAGACTGGATACAGCTGTGCATCCTCGAGTTTCATCACAAACCAAGAATTATCAAACCAGCTCGTTGTCAAAATCGGCTTTTGAAGGGCTCCAATGGCCATTCTCGAGCAGAGTTCATCGACTGCTCATTGAGTCTTGCTAGCCTGCTTGCTGGCCGGGATCAACGGCCTGGTTGAGGTGATCTCCCTTCCACATGCACGCTCACTCTGCGTGTGTGACATACACAGCCGGGTCACTGGAGCATTCCACCGAGTGCGTGGCTAAGTGCCGGCACCTGATAAGACACTCATAAGTGTAGAGGAAGGCAGCCACTCCCCCGCCTGCGGGTATCCACTCAGCGCCCCCTTCAGGCACCGCAAAATCGATGGGAAACGGAATTGAGGAGAGACGGAACGAGAGATGAAGGATGAGGCCGGCGAGGGGGAGTGCAGAGGCAAAAGAGGATACGAGGATGAGCGGAGGCGATGCGGACGGGGATAGAGGGAACAGAGGTGACGTGGGCAGGAGTTCAGGGAGGGACACCTGCGACAGAGGGTGCATGACTTGAATACCCGCCAACTTGCACAGCACTCGCATGGAAAGCAGCATTAGAGCGATCCCCGTCAGCGTCCAGCTCAGCGCTGAACCCCCATCTCCACATCCGTGCCGGAGAAACCCCGGTCAGAGATGGCATGTGATGGGCCAATCCATGCATAGCATCAGTCATAGCATGCACACACTGAATGGCATGAGATCAGCCGACAGTCATAGCATTCTCAGCCCCTTGGGACAGCGCTTGGGCATTCTGGCCGTGGCGTGGGTGGGCAAGCTCTCTTGAGGCCATGCTGTAGGGGGCAGCGGGGTGATGTGGGATGTGGGCTTGGTGGTGGAGGGGTGGCTCGATTGGCGGAGGTGAGCCGGCTCCAGAGACACAGCAGCAGTGCGCCGGCAGGACAGCCGCAGAAGGGCTCAGGTGGCCCAGTGAGGCTCAGGAAGCAGAGGGGTGGTCTTGCGCGTGGGCTTGGTGGTGGAGATATGGCTCGCGCAGCTCGGGGGGCAGGGATGAACCGGCTTCAGGCACAAGGCGGCAGTGCGCTGGCGGCGCAGATGCAGAGGGGCTCGGGTGCCTCAGCGAGGCTTAGGGGGTCCCATTCTTCACTAGTGAGCTCCGGAGAATCCGGATAAGTGTCCCGAAGTGTGTGCTGAATCCTTTGATCCCGGGCGTGGGTACATAGTGCAGCTGGTCTTCTGTGGCTACGGGGTGCCAAAGGAGTCGCAAGGATAAGCACACACACACAGGTATCCCAGGCCACGACCGCCGTGTCGCCACATGCAAAAGAGTGCACTCCAAATCGTCGGACTGCGGCAGCAGAAGAGATCCTCCCAAGCGGTGAGAGGCGCACCTTGGAGAATGACAAAGCGCAGGCCGCCCTCGAAAGGCATGTAGAAGCGGAAGCGGGCGCGGTGGCGGAGGCGGCCGCCAATGCGATGCGTGGAGAAGACTGCCAGAATGATGGCGCACCAGGCGCAGATCTCCACGAGCATATGCGACTGAAAAGACACGAGGTAGTCGAGCTCGAACGCGAGGATGGCAGCGAGCGAGGCCGCCATCAGCAGCACCTGCAGCGCGCAGAACCGCGCCCAGGACTGCTGGTGCACCGCCGGCTGCGGAGAATGTCCGACCGCCCCCGTACGCGAATCCTTCGCTCTGGAGAGCTCCGCGCTTTCCTGCAAGCCCCCGGCCCTGGCACGGCTCATGGCAACCGGGGCAAGCATGCAGGCCCGGAGAAGTGGCAAGTCCGAGGTACGGCCCAATCTGAGCGCAAGGTGTGGCATCCTCTTGAGCCGCCTTGACCTCAGCCAACCCTTCGGCGTCTACCTCGCAAGAGCAGTGGCAACCGGCCACAAGCCCGCCCGGCTCGAAGACGTGAGACTCCGCGCCAGTGTGGCACCGCACAGCATCAAGTGCACAGCAGAGGCGTGTGTGGTGCAGTGAGGATATAACAGGAGCATGTGGAAGGTGCCATATGTATGGAGGCGCAAGTGCAAGGCAAACGGGGCGCGGGAGGCATATGGCTTGGGCAACATGAGCATGGCATGTGGAGATGTGAGGCAACTAGGGTAGGGCAGGGGCACCCCTCCAGGAGTACCGCAGGTGCGGTGCGAGGCAACTGGGGTAGGGCAGGGGCACCCCTCCAGGAGTCCCGCAGGTGCGGTGCGAGGCACCAAGAGGAGAGTAGCTGCATCTCTAGAACACGAGAGCAAGGCTTGAGCGCGAGCAACACGGAGGGAGGAGGGAGCAGCAACCGTCTCGAGCTGAGAGCTGATGTTGATGAGCCAGGTGCAAGCCCAGCACCACAGCTGACCCCCGGTGAGGAAGAAGACTGAGGTTGCAACGACTCCACAGAGAGAGGAGATGAAGAAGATGAGCGGGGCGTAGTGTTGCTGCAGCAGGTAGCAGATGGTGGAGGCCACCAGGAAGAGCACGAAGACGCCCCCGCTGCCCAGCTCCCGCTTTTGGGTTTTTGACTCGAAGGCACTCACAGAGAAGATCATCAGGAGCTCCCCCACCAATCCTGCACGCCACTCCCAGAAGTTGCCTTCACATCCTGTGAGTCCTGGTGCTTGCAACCATTGAAAATAATAATAACAAACACATGGTTCCTGAGGTGTAGTGTAGGATAAGACATAAGTGAATGGAAAGTTCAAAAGGTGGCCGGGGCGTTCTGCATAATATGGTGTGCAAAGGAAAACAAAACGAATTAAGCACATAAAAACTGGGACGCTCTGCAGGAGGCAGCATAAATTTTGAATGAAAGCCTCCCGTACGCCTTTTGCTGCACCCCAGGGCCCCATACGCAGCTCAAGCCTCCCGTACGCCTTCCAATGCAGCCCAGGCCCCCCATACGCCTTCCAATGCAGCCCAACGCCTTCCACTGCACCCCAGGCCTCCCGAATGCAGCTCAAGCCTCCCGTACGCCTTCAACTGCAGCCCAGGCCTCCCGTACGCCTTCCGATGCATTTCAAGCCTCCGATAAATAAAATGTGAAGCTTGGCACGATTACTAGGATTGTGACAGCCTCCAAATTGGCGCACAAAGGTACGTTAGCGATAAGCGGTGACAACCTGCAATGCAGGTGATGGTGCCTCCTTGCGGTAAGTATACCGACTCCTCCCGAATCTGTGTCCCGCTCCCATGCGCCACAGCACAGAGGTTCTCATTTTGCATATCTGAGCCAAGCGAACACCATGCAAACCGACGAACCTCGTTTCTGCGACCCGGATCGCAGCTTCGAGCAACGTGTACGAGCCTTTGCAAAAGTGGCGCCCATGTGGCGATGTTTTCAGAGACTGCAGCATCTGTGCGAAATATTTCTCATCTCTCAGTATGTCAGGTTTCTTTGCAGGCGTCAATGCGGAAGCGGGATGACGCCCTGCTCCTCCCGATGAAGTCGTGTCAACTGAGTCAGGCAATTTCAGCAGCGGCAGGTCCCTCTGAGAAGCTGGGGAGGCCAGTCGCCTAAAGATAGTAGACCTGACGGGATGCATAAGACCCCTCTGAACGACGTTTTACCTGCATCACGTACTCAAATGGTTGAAAGAGAGCTGGGTAGAACTGAATATGCAGCAGAATTCCCACGATTTGCAGCGCCAGGACGAAGAGCACCACCGCCGTGATGGTCCAGCTGAGAGCTGCAAGATGGTGCCAAAGAGAAACGCGCTCCCAAAAGACACCGTCAGAGGGCCGACAAGAAATCTGAGAGTCGATTTTGTATGGCACGTTCGACGCGCGTAGCATACGCGCTCCAAGTAGCTGGATACTCTATGCGAAAGCCTCGCAACCGAGCTGTTCTGCAGGGAGGGGATCGACCATCATGGCGGAAGCTGCAGAAACGAGGCATCCGCTGTGCAAACGTCTAGTACGATCTGCAATAACAGCGGTCGGTATCAGGAAGCGGAAAAGCATAGTCACCAGGTCACCAGGTCGTGAAATACCTTGCAAAGCGACAAACTTCAGACCACCCTGGAAGGGCATGTACGACTGCCAGGCCTTCGGATGGCGAAGGCGGCCTCCGATTTCATGGGTCGAGAAAACTGCGACACAGTTGGCGCCCCAGGAGAATGCGAACGCGAGTGCGCGATAGCCTTCGGTAGTGAAGACCCTAGTGTCGAAGGCGTAGATTAAAGCCAAGGAGCTTAATAATAAGATTATCTGAACTCGGCAGAAACGTGACCACAGATTCTGCGACTCGTAGGGCAAGGGGGCCGCGTCCACTTGGTTTAACACAGCCTGTGTCGTCGTCCCGAGCCATACACCAGCCGTTATTAGTGAACGAATTTCACTCGGTAACTGCGTTGAAGAGAGAATCGTTTTGCAAATAGGATCCAGGTCGTAGCTTGATTGTGAGTCCCTTGGGAGCAACGCAGCGTGTCTTGGAAAGCGCGCGACTTGCGAGGATAGTGAGCTAGTAATCACCTCGAAGCTTTACTGCAAGTACGTCAGTGCTTGAGTGAATTGATACATTACAGCAGATCGGATATAGGCGCGACTTGAAAGTCACAGAACCTAGGCATGCGTTTCGAGACATGGGCGAGAACGAAGAAGGGAAGGAAAATGGTGCTTAAAATATTAAGCGAAATGTGGCAATATTCACTGCTTACCTCAAGACTTGACACGCCGAAGAGGCGCATGCATATAGAACACCACAGTCGCCCAACCGTGAAGTATATGATGGGTGCCATAATTACAGAGCTTACGAAGCATATTCGAGCTTTGTGATAGTTCGGCGTGAGTAGAACGGCTATCGTCGAGGCGCAGAAAAACGAAGAGGCAACCAGCAAAACAGATAACGTGTCCCCGTGGTCTTTCCGACGAGGTTGTGATTGCGACATCAAGAATAGCTGTAAAAGCAATAAATAAGCAAATAGTAGTCAAACAAAAATGTCTAGCGGTGGGCAAATAAGGCCCAGCGACAAACGTTTATGCACTTGTGAGGTATGCAGAAGGAAGCTGTAATTTGAGAAGTGGAAGCTATGCTCCCTGTGTGTATCGCAGTTCGCAGAGCCCTGTGAACTCAAAACTGTAGCGTGCGGGGGCGAAATCTATGCTTGCAAAATTCTTGCTTCAGGTTCACTTGACATCGGATCGCTGCTGTCGTGTGGAGTTTTGCGGGCTGTTAACTTAAGGTAAATCGAAAATCAAAAAACGTAGAGCCGATCGTGATGCTGATCGTGATGCCTGCCGTGCGTGCTGGTGATTGAGCTCTTCACTCGAGTCGACTGTCGATGTCGCTGTTGATCGCCGACTTTCCTTCCGTCATCAGTGATGACCGTCATTCAGGAGACGGATCGTCCGATCTCACTCCCCGGATCGCGGAAATGGAGAATCGCGAAGTGGCGGTTCACCTCCAGCTTCGAAGTCCAAGTGTCGCAGAGTGTCGCTCTTAAGTCGGAAATTGGTGAAAATACTTCACTTTTCCTACCTGCGGACGATTGCTGCGTCTTTCTTCTCCGTTTCCTAACGCAAGTTTTCTTCTTACAATCATGAGTTTCGCAGCAATCGCTACTAGTTCTGATTTGCGAAGGGCGACCCGCGCCTCCCGCAGCGCACGGCCCCGTCAGCTTGATGAGAATTCCGTGCCCAACGTGTCGTCCGCGTTGAATGCAGCGACCTCGGCTCCGCGGGTCTCCCCTCCGCGGGAGGAGCCCGCAATCTTTCGCTCGTTGGGTCTTAATGAATCTGAAGACGGCGACGACAGGTGGTCGACGCGGGGGAAAGGTGGTCCCGAGAGAATGCTGAAACGCCGGAGTCGCCGTCCGGACCGTCCTTGTCGCAGGAATTGTCGTTTGGTGACCAAGCTGCCCCTGGACGCGCTGACTCTCCTCCTCCGGCAAGAAATGTGCTGCAGAGAACGTCCTTGGCGGAGGATGTTGCGGGGGGGGCCAACCTCCCCTCTCCGTCCGCAGGCGTCCCGCGATGAAGTCCACCACGCGACGGAGGAAAGGCTGACTATTCCCGACTTGGCGGTGAACGCCTTTACTGGACTTAACTTCTTCGTGCTGCCTAGCAAGGAATTACTTTTGAACCCCTCGATCTTTAAGTCCGAGCACCTTCGGAAGATCTGTGCCAAGGTCCCCGGTCTGGAGGTGTCGAACAACCAGTCCAGAGCAACTATGGTTCGGAATTTGGAGAGCTTCCGCGAGGTGCTGGAGAGGTCACATACGCCCCCGACGGGGGATATGGCTACACCTGTGACTTTGACCCCGCGTACTGATCTGAACGCGGGGGGGGCGGTCCCCCCGCCAATGGGGGACGTCCCGACTGACTTGGTGTCCCGGGAATCGGGACACCAAACGCCTCCAGTTGTCCCTGTCACCGAGGGCACGGGCCCCCGGCGGCCCCCGTCCCCGTTGCACGTCCGGCCGGGAGCCGCGCAGACCCCGACGTACCCGCCGGGGTTCGGCCCGCACACGGACCCGAATGCGGAGCAAGGTCTTTTCTCTGGCCTCGACCCCCCGCAAGCCAAGCACAAGAACCTCTGCAACCAGCCCAGGTAGCTAGCCCGAGCGCTCCTGCTTGACCTCTCCTTTTCCTTTAGAAATTTGAATTCGTTTCGGTTAAATTTGCTAGGGCCTTCTCCTTCCCTGTAGTTTGATACAAACTTAATCAGCCTGTTCAACCCGTTTCACTAGTTAGGAATTCTTCCCCTCTTTTAGAATAGTCCGGTCCCCGTCCTTGTCACAAAGAGTAATAAGTTAGGGCCCTTGCAGTAATCTAGGAGCGCAGTGCCTGGGCTGGTGGGCGCTTCCTAGGTGGTGAAATTTGGTTCTTGTAAACTTTTATGCTGCTGTTTGTAGCCTGCCAATTTAAAAAGTTTGACTTGCTTTAAAAAGTTTGAATTTAAAATGCTGCTTGTGTCCCGTGGGGACAACAAGAACTTGGTTATCCTCACACTGAGTGAGGCTCTTCTTGGAAGAGTATGTACCCCGTGGGGGTTTTTGTTGTTTGAAATCCTCAATCTGTGAGGTGTCTCCTCTTGGAGGGACATTGTACCCCGTGGGGGTTGTTTATGTGGACAATTGGTTCCAAAATATCTGGTCGGATGTAAGCTCCTGGTTATGGGCCTTCTTGACAAAAATTGGTTGATATTGCAGGCTCGGGAGGCTGATGATGAAGTGGTGCTCACAAGAACTCTGACTGCCCCAACGGTGGGAGATGATTGTGCCATTTGCCTAGCCAGCCTGCTAGGAGAAATGCCGTGTGTTTCAACTGCATGCAATCACCACTATCATGTAGCCTGTTTCGATGGCCTGGATGAAATGTACCATTTGACCAGCTTAGTCCAGCCAGCAGCAATACATGCTGTTTTCACCATGACCTATAGAAAAGTAGTCAGATGTCCATTGTGTAGATCTGTGCTGATTGTGGATGAACTCCCATATGGGGAGGACAGATTCACATATCTGTGGTAGATATAGGTGTATTATTTTTCTGAGGGCAAGCTTGCATGAGAGTTGTAATTTCCTGATTGTGGCATTGTTTCAAAATTTTGGCATTAATTGTTGTGATTAGGATCGAAATTGTTTGCTGTTATTATGATGATAAATAATTGCTGCAATTGAGATGAATGCTATTTGAAAATATGAATTTGTTTATATTGAAAATATGAATTTGTTTATATTGAAAATATGAATTTGTTATATTACAACTTGAATTGCTGTGAGGATTGCTGAAAATAGGATTGAAATTAATGTTGTTATCATGATGATGTAGTTGCTCTAATTATGACGAAATAGTTGCTGTGATGTTGGACAATAAGTACTGCATTTATGATGACTATGATTGCTTTGTTCGATGTGAGGATAGGTATGAAAATTTCTTTGATCCGATCGATGAAAGATTGCATGCTCGTGACAAGCTGATGCTCGAAATAATGATTAGAGAGGGTGATGTGATTGCCTCAGATTATGACCCCTTATGATTATTGCATTACGTGCATTATCAGAGTGGGGGCGAGAAGATGCTACTGTTGTAACACATTATTATGCATGTTTGTATCGAGGCGAAGGACGATATGTGAGTGTTTCCTCAACCTCAAGTAAATGAAGATGGATGGTGGCATGAGGGAGCAGGCTCCCTTGGGATTGGCATCATCGGTGACGCCGGGATTCGACATTCAGGCGTACGTGGACTCGGTGCTCCAAAGATCCATGCAAGAGGAGACCAAGGGGGTCTCCAACTGGTTGAAAGCCCACCGATTGAGAAGCGAGCTGTTGGACTGGTGCCTGACCCCGGGGAAATCGGTGCCGGAGATACCGAAGCTGATGCGAAAGGTGGCAGCTGCCTTTGGTTTGCCGGGAGCCAGTTCGAGGGAGCCGGAGACTCCTCAGTCCTTGTATTCCCTTGCCACTCTCATCGAGAGGGAGTTGGCGGGAGGTACTAGGGATGCGTCCTTGCCGGACAATCACATTGCCCTGTTTGCACATCAACAAATAAGGGCTACAGTTCCAGAGTGCGAGAAGGATGATGCGCACGAGTCAGAATTGCAGATGTTCATTAAAACTCAATCCAAGAAGGCCTCGTTATCAGGAGCCACTAAGCATGTTACTGCAAAACCGGGAGCCCCTGCAGATGGTAATGCCAAATGCCCGAAATGCCAGGGGTCACATATGCTGCGGGACTGCAAGTCCCCTTATGCGTTGAACAAGGATGGATCCATCAATGTGACGTGGGTGGACAAACGAAATAAGAATGGCAATAGGAATAACCAGAACCAGTTGCCTCAGTTGCCACCACCTCCTCAGAGGGAGCCTGTTTAGGAACCGTCAAAAGTTGCCAGAATGCTGGTCTGTATAATATGTATATAGTGTATCAATATTTGGGAGCGGGCCAGGATGCCTGTCTTACCTTGTAACATCAGATTCCAGGTTTAAATACCAAATTGAAATGCATTGTTGCATGTGATATGGATTTGCTTGATAAGTTAATTTTGCATTTTTGTGAATTTGCTCTACGTTAGATTTTCGAAGTGTCGATTTGGCTGATTTTGCTCTACGTTAGATTTTCAGATTTCAGTCTTCGGGATGCTGGATTTTTCGAATTTTGGATTTGGTATTTTTGCTCTACGTTAGATTTCGAAATTTCGATTTGGCTGATTTTGCTCTACGTTAGATTTTCAGTTTTCAGTCTTCGGGATGCTGGATTTTCGAATTTTGGATTTGTTTTTTTGCTCTACGTTAGATTTTCGAAATTTCGATTTCGCTGATTTTGCTCTACGTTAAATTTTCAGATTTCAGCCTTCGGGATCCTGGATTTCGATAATTGGATTTGCTTTTTTTTGCTCTACGTTAGATTTCGTGATCAGCTTCGGAACACTGGGTTTCGGACTTTGGGATGCATATCTCAAATTGGAGTGCTTCGCGGATACAGGCAATTAATGCCAATTATCTTGCCTGCACGGACCACCTGGTCCCGTCCGGCATAGAAGCCTCCCTTTAACATGGGGATGCTGGACGGTTAGAGTACTGACCACAACGGGGTGGGTTACTCTCAGTGACGACATCGAGTTCGGTTGAAACCGTATACCGACGTACGGTTAATTTTCAGGCGACGCACTCGATACCGTCGGCTCTAGAAAAAATGCGATACCGTGTGACACCGTCACCGTCGGTTGAAATTGGGCAGCGCCCTCGGGGAAAACCGTAATCGATGCGTGAATTTCCATGACGATACCGCAACCGTCGATTCAAATCGGGTTTCGATATCGGCCATGAAACCGATACCGTGGAAACCGATGGCATCAGTGTATGCGACCGTTGGACCGAGGATGGCATGGCATTGGCTCCAGGCCCAAGCCGCCGTCAGCAAGAATTCGTGCCCTTCGTATCTATCGCTTGTTGTCTTTGCTGTGTTTGTGACATCACGCGACTAAGGTCTCTCAAATTCAAAGCCCACGTCACTCTCACTTATGAATTTGGTGCCTCTGCGCTGTTCGGACCAGTTTTCAAGCTGAGAAGTTAAATGAATATTTGCTGTGCTGTGATATTTCCTTAGCTGGCGAAAACCGCAGTTCACTCGAAATGTTCGAGGGAAATGCAATGACGATACCGAAACCGACGGTATACGTAACATCACGACGCCGCGAGAAACCGTAACCGATGATAACGAGTATGCCACGAACTCGAACACGTAAAGATGAAATAAGTGACGATACCGCACGGCATCGATACCGCCAAGACAGTTCGAGCCTCGATACCGTCGAGGACGATTTTGAACTCGATGTCGTCACTGGTTACTCTACACGAGTAGCACACCGGAAGTGGCCAGGCTCGAAAATCGTCCATCCCTTTCCACAAGATTGGGGCCCGGTAGAGACCGGGGTGCGATTTTCGAGGAGCATTTCTCCTGAAAGGAAGAGTGCTCTGGTGTGGTTGTTGTCTCGAACAGGGACACGAGCCAAACTCAGCCCCACGGAAGGGATTGCTTTTCTTCGATGGTGCATGCCGCTTTAACGCGTCGCCGGATTTGAGGCAAGCCTCGTTCGGGGTGGCACTCTGCTCAGAACAAGGTCAACAGTGGACCCGGGACTACGGGCGCCTTGGATCCAAGACGAATAATTATGCAGAATTCGTGGGGGCCGTGATTGCAATCCAAAGAGCAATAGAATGGAACTTGACCACAGCAACAATTGTTGGGGACTCGGAGCTGGTGGTGTCAGCATTCTCGGGCTCCCGTAACGTTATCGCAAAAGACTTGGAGAGACTACTTATCGTTGGGAAAGCTCACATGGCCTTGCGCCCGGATTGTGTTTTCAATTTCAAGCATGTGGCACGGGACCACAATAAACTGGCTGACAGCCTGGCCAACTTCGCACTGGATTCTGGCATGCCGGCTACGACAAGTGTGAGAGACCCGCTTGCATTTATTACCATGGCAGTAAAAGGATTCGACAGTGCCCGGGAAGTGATGGACAGGCAACAGTCCTTAGGGCCACGTGAAGCCCAAGGGCGGGACACCTTGGCCCCTTCAGTAATTGATGCCCTCAGTGGTAATTTGGTCCCGGACCCCCTTTCCGCACCAGCTAGGGATCCGGGGGAGTTCCGGGTGGGAACTATCCATGAGTGTACCCAGTTCTGGGACACGGTGGTAACATCATCAGAGATGGGATTGCTGGGCAAAGAATGGGCAAAGAATGGAGTCTCCATCTCGGATTTCTTCCAACATTTTTCAGGCATTTACGAAGGGGCTCGTTTCGACTCAAGAACACCCCCGAAGATGCAGTTCAAGAATCATGCGATACCGGATCATTTGATCCCCTGGATCTCTGGGAAGATACAGGACGAGCTCAAGTGGGGAGCGATAAGAGTCTGGGGCAAAGAAGGGGAATGCTCTCCCCCGCATCTTGTTATGCCGGTAGGAGTGGAGCCAGCCAAACCAAGAAAGATCAACGATGCAAGATTCCTTAACCTTTGGTGTAAGGATATTCCGTTTACCTACGAGTCGGTGACAATGCTTCCACAAATCTTAGAGGTGGGGGATCCGGCATTTATTATGGACCAAGCGAACGGATTCTTCCATGTGAGGCTTACAGAGGAGTCGCAACAGTACATGGGTTTCCTGTGGGAGGGCGTTTATTACGTCTATACAGTTCTCAATTTTGGATGGAAGCTAGCGCCGGTCATTTATAGCGCCTTCGCGGGAGAATTCGCGGGATTCATCCGGCGGCTGGGGATACCATATTTATACTACATTGATGATAATGCCGGGGGGCCGGCCCCAGTGGGAGCTTCAACTCTTACGAAACAGGAAAGAGCCAAAATCTCGGCGTTCGTTGTCTCGTCATGCATGACGGCGGCAGGATATTTTATTCATCTGGAGAAGACGGAGTTCATTCCGTCCTTGACCATCACCTGGCTAGGCATTGGTATTGACCTTGCGAAGCAGGAATTCTTCATCCCGCAGAAAAAATGGGATAAGTTCTTGAGCCTGGCAACGGACCTGCGAGCTTCGTCAAGTATTTCGGCCAGGGACCTGGAAAGAGTGGCAGGAAAGTTGGTTTCAATGTCAATCGCAGCCCCGGGCATCCTTATTGCATGCAGGAAGCTGTATGCCTTCCTGGCAAAGAGGCACGAATTCTGCAGAAAAAGTTTTTTCCTGAACAGTAAGCAGATGAGGCATTTCAAACTCTACTTGAGTCAACTCTTCCAGCCGTCGCTGATTAAGGTGTCCGCATTTAGGAAGCAGGCCCACTGCTCGATACTCGTGGATACAAACGTCGATGGTACAAAAGTCACGGCATCAATCAGAGCAGGGGAATTCCAAGATGAAATTTCGTGTTATCGAGATTTGAGAACCTGCTCGTCGGTGGATCAGTCAATTTTGATTTCTGAAGCCTTGTTCGAAATCCCAGTAGAACGGGTCCCGCAACGCTGGGACATAATCTTGGATAAAAATATCTGGGATTCATCGAGAGTCCTCTCGTCTAACCTGGGCGCGAAAGCATGCAAGGACTTGGCAGAAAAGCTCTATAGATTTGTCGCGGATAACAACTTGGAGCTGAAGGTGGTTTCCTTTTCAAGGGGACCTGATGGAACTATTGTAGTCCCGGATAAAGAGTCTCATTATTCATTGATGCCACGGTTCTCTCCTCTGTTGAACATGATGTTTGGACGGCACAACATCGACTGCTTCGCAACAACGGCTAATGTTCGGGGATGTCCCAAAATGCGATTTTGCTCAAGGCTGCCAGAGAAAGAAGCTTGTGGCACCAATGTCTTTGCCTATCCACTAGCGGGACTGAACTGTTATGCTAATCCGCCTTTTGCATTAATGGGACCGTTCCTGATGTATCTTAGAGAACAGAAAGCGTCAGCCTCTGTGGTTGCTCCACAGTGGGATGATTTCTCTCCAGATGGGTTCTGGTGGACTGCGTACAATAAACTGTGCAAACAAAAGTTCAGAATCGCTGAAGCAGGAGAGGTCTGTTTCCAACAAGTAAGAAATGGAAGATGGTCAGAAGCAGGCCCACTCCCGTGGGCAGTCTGGATTTTTAGATTCGATTTTTCTTAAAAACACTTCGTATTCCAAAAACACAAAATTCATGTGATATATTAATAGCCTCCCATAGTAATCCGTTTACCTTGGAAAATAAATTGTTGAACGCCTGTAACTTTCGGGGAAGGGGAAAATTTTGAGGTTAACAGGGTGGTGGCAAGAGCCTGTTGAGAAAAGCCCCTGACTGGGCCGCCATACATCTAAGAACGAAGGAGCTTCAGGAAGCAAGGGCCAGGGATGTGTACCAATCGGCCAAACTCCGAAATTTGCGGGCCCTCGGGGAATTCCTGGCTTGCATGACCCCACCAGAATCATTGGATTCGTGTACAGCACAACACATCTTATGGTATCTTATTTACTTGGAACAGTTCGGTAAGACTAACGTACATTCGGCCACGTGCCCTCAACTGGGAAGATGTAGTTGCCCAGTCAGGCAAGCCGCAAGTTCGGTGAATTCCCTTATCGGCAGACTCTCTAGTGCCTTCCAGGATTTCGGAAGGGGTGGGTCGGACAACCCGTGCACAGGTAGAGTGGTTAAGGTCTATGAAACGATGACCAGGAACGAACAGTTGCAAGCAAGAATCACCCCAAATCAGGCAACACCACTTTTCAGTTGTACGATCGACAAGCTAGTGATTCACATGAACGCAGAGGCAGCTGGTTTTGCCTCGACACAAGATTGGATACTTTTGTTCATCACTCTTAGATGTAAGGCAATGATCCTGATGGACTTATACGCTCTGAAGAGACCGGCGGAGCTGGGCGCCACAAGGGTGGAAGGGATCATAAGATTTCCCGATAACTCCGGTTTTCTCTTCAACTACCAGTGGGGGAAGACACTCCGTTCGGGCGATGAACACGTTTTCGGAATCAAAAGACTCCCTGATAAATCTAAATGCCCCATCTCAGCGTTGGAGGACTACCTCCAAGTGATGAAAATTTTGGGTCTGAACCTTGCACAAGGATTCTTGTTCAGACCAGTCAGGTCTGGCAAAGTGGAAAATAGTCCAATTTCCAGGAAGCAGATGAATTCAGACCTCAAATGCTGGTTGCAAAAAGCGGGGCTGTTCAATGGGGAAACATTCTTCAGCATTCGGACAGCGGGAGCAATTGAACTTTTCCTTGAAGGAGCCGACCTGCAGCAGGTTATGGGACAGGCGTATTGGAAAACAGAGAGGATTGCTAGACATTATATGAAAGTGTGGCAAGTCTTGGGAATGTCATCCTCAAGGCAGATAGAGAAAGTCTCGACGAAAGAATACATGGAGCTGAATGCGGCACAATCATTCGTGCGGGTATTTGTATGAGTAATTTGATTATTAATTTCTGTTGGCTCGAGTTTGAGAGTTGGGGTGAAAAGGCGTCAAGAGGCGGGGGTTGTGAGTGTTGGCGGAGAGGCGACGCTGGAGTGGTGCCTTGTTGCTTCGCCTTACTTTCCGCTCTTTTTCTCGCCATTCCTACCCAACGGGAGCGGATCGGACAAGGTGACTGGGCGGTCATCCGATTTACGGGGAATCCGCAGGATCAACAGTATCACTGTTGATCGCCGACTTTCCTTCCGTCATCAGTGATGACCGTCATTCAGGAGACGGATCGTCTGATCTCACTCCCCGGATCGAGGAAATGAAGGATCACGAAGTGGCTGTTCACCTCCAGCTTCGAAGTCCAAGTGTCGCAGAGTGTCGCTCTTTAGCCGGTCAGGCAGTATAAGGTTGCGAACTCCGGAGAGTTCGGCTCCGGTGTTTGATCATATTTCGGATTTATTAGGGTATTATTCTGCACTGTGATTTTCTGCGTGGTGTATATATTCGGTGTTTCGGTTTTTTAGCAGTATGGACGAAATTTTTGACGCTCAGTTAGAAGAAAAGATTGCGGCCGTGAAAGGATCTGTTGAGGACGCAACCTATAAGGTCAAGTTGAATGAGACTATCCCGAACCTTTCCGACGATGACAAGAATTTACAATCGTATCTCGTTGCGCTTGTCCACGAGCAGCGCAATCGTTCCGCGAATCAGCCAGGAAAGTTGGACGCAATTCTTCAGTCAGTAGGGGCGAGAGCGCCCGAAAAACGTAAGCTTAAGCGCCCCACAGCTTGGACCGCGGGCGGTTTCGTTCACTCCAAGCAAGGTGGATCCAAATCGGAAGATCTTTCGTGCAAGCGCCAGTTCGAGACGCTAGACAAAGCTGATGACGTCTTCTTCAGCGTCAAGCAACAGTTGGAAGGATTGGAGCAGCCGGCGTCAATGGCTGAAGAGGAGTTGACAAAAATCAAGAAGATAAAAGTTGCAGTCGAGGAAGGTATGCTCTGGGCTAAAACCCAAGCTCGAGTGGTAGATATAGCGTTCAAATTTGGATGGCCTACCGCCCAAGAGTTTGAGGGAGAGCCAGTAGTTCTCACAGAGGAGCAAGAAAAGAGGCTTAAACAAGCCAAGAAGGCAGTGGCTGAACGCTACGCCAAGATTGAGAAGGAAAAAGCTGGAAAAAAGAATTTGAACAAGCCTTTTGTTGGGGGGCGTCACCTTCCTAATCGCGAGCAGCCCAATCAAGGAAGGGCGTGTTTCATATGTGGCAATCCCAATCATATCTCTCCCAACTGTCCCCAGAATCGCAATGGAAAAGGGAAAGGGAAGTGAAAAGGTGTTATTCACCTTAGGCAGTAGTCCCAATGGAACTTCGGCTTATCGCCTTAGAGAACTCGCGTGGCTTATTGCCCGCGGAATTTATTGCTTATCGCGGTAATTGGGCGGTGGCCTTTACGTAGTAATTGTCGGAATTGCTTCTCAGTTTGTCTCAATGTAAGTGAAACCAATGCAAATCGTGCTTGCAGAGCCCACAGCGTGCCTTGCTGTTAACGGATTGCGTGGCTGCTTAACGCAGTTTTGTGGCAATGCTTAATGTATGCTTGTTGTGCTTAATTTCGGAGTGTGCCCGCACTCGATCATACGTTTCCAGGATCGTGACGTGTTGCTTAGCGGAACTTGCTTGCCCGCGTTGAGTTGTCAGCGGCAGATCAATCTTCAAACTGGAAGCATACGGCACACTCAAGCACGCGACACGGAGTGTCTTTTCCAGTGTACCTGTCGTCCGATCCTTGTTCTCTCTTTTAGTTAGCTTAGTAGGTTCAGTTTTGTTTGCAGAATTCCACGACTGCCCGTCCGAGTTCGACGAGGCGGCAGTCCCTGCCGGTTACCACGGCTGCCCCTAAGATTACAGGCAGGCTTCGGCAGCGGTCAGGCTTCTGGCGGTCCTTTGCTTCAGCTCTAGTGGTGACCTGGGTGCTGTTCGGAGTGCCACTCACGTGGATCAACGGCCCTCCACCTAGCAGTTTCTTTCCCAACTCTCCGACAGCTTTGGCAGAGGAGGAGTTCGTGACAGAGGCAGTGCTGGGCTTGGTTCAGTCTGGCGCGGCTGAGGAGGAATGGTACACACGTCCGGAGGTTATCTCCCCTCTCGCGGTGGCATATAGAGACACAGGCCCAGACAGCCCACCTAAGAAAAGGTTGATCTGGAACGGCAGGTATGTCAACTCGTTCATAGTGGTCCAGAAATTCAAGTATGAGTCTCTGGCTATTGTGAGGGACTTGCTCGGTTGGTATGGCACCTTGTGGTCTTTTGACCTGACCTCTGGTTATCACCACGTGGATTTACATAGTGACTTTCACATATATGTGGCTTTTAGCTGGAAGGGCAGGTTTTATGTCTTCAAAGCCCTCCCTTTCGGTCTGGCACCTGCCCCTTTCTTCTTCACCAAAATCACCAACGAGCTGGCCGCTCGGTGGAGGAGGCAGGGTGCAGGCTTGGTTCACTATCTAGATGATTTCCTGTTTATTCAGGGACGGTCTGGCAGGCCTTTTGCAGTTGAGCAGGCTTCAGTTCTTCGGGACGTTGAGGAGAGTGGCTTCCTTATTAACAAGGAGAAGTCCACCCTGGACTTTCAACAGCTGATTGAGTTCTTAGGTGTCGGCATTGATTCATGTGAAAACAAACACACAGTGAAGCACTACTAACAGGGTGCTACGCTCGCATATGTCAACCGTGAAACTGTGAAGCTATACACAAGATAATACGATGTGTTATAGCTTCCGCCGAAAGAGTGTGATGACAGCCCCTAGGATGTCAGGTGTGGAAATGACAGGTGCTATGAGCTGTCTGACTACCGAAGTCGATATCGGAGATGGCGCTGATGACGGTGAAGAAGGCATAGTAGTCGAGCCGCATCGGTGATGACACAGATGACGGTGACACTGTCGGCGTGCCAAATCCAGCACACCACCTCGAGTGAGGTGGGCAGACCAGAATGCATACACTCATACCAATCTCCAGTCCAGACCAGAAAGAACCACAATCATGCCTGCCAGGGCTGAAAACCCCAAAAAGCTGGACAAAGTCCACACGGTCCTGGCAGACCTATCAGCTCCCTGTCTCTAGTGCCACTCCTCCACCGGGGGAATAGTGTGCTGCTGTGCCCTGAGGGTCCGCACACCGCGGTGTCATGCAGCCGGATGCTTCGTCAGGGATATGACAAGGAGTACCCGAAGGCAGGTCCAGGTCACCCCGTCACCGTCAGACTTACAGACAAAGGAAGATGTAGGGAGGGTCACAGCTGGTGGAGGCAGAGGCTCTCACGTACGAGACAGGTGCCGGCCACGGGTCCCCGAAGGGTACATAAGGTCGTAGGAGTCAAGGTACGGCATGCAACATTCACATAACAGGTCTTGTGCATGCTTGCTAAACCTCTAGGCTAACTGTCAATCTATCGGCTGGTTGTATTCCGTATATATTTTCAAAACCAAATCATAAAGTACCTGCAACAAAGTACCTGCAAAGCACAGTCGGATACAAAACCCAAAACAGGACAAAACAGAGGGTACTCACAGTCAGAGCATGCTGCTGCTTTCTGAGTAGGCCTCCATGTCGAAAATCCAAAAGATCTGGCAGCCTGAATAACTGCCTTCTGCACATCTGGAAAATGGCGAGGCGATCCGGGATCGCTCTTTTTGTGATCCGGAACGGGATCGATCCCGGGAGGGAAGTTTCTTACGGGATCGTTCCGGTTTCGGCGAGATTACACGATCGTAGAGGGTACGCTCCAGGTACGGGAACGATCTTGGAACGCTCCAGGTATGGGAACGATCCTGGAACGCTCCAGGTATGGGAACGATCCTGGAACGCTCCAGGTACGGGAACGATCTTGGAACGCTCTAGGTACAGGAACGATCCTGGAACGCTCCAAGTACGGGAACGATCTTGGGACGATCCAGGTACGGGACCGATCCCAGAACGCTCGAGGTACGGGAACGATCCTGGAACGCCGCAGGAACAGGAACGGTGGAAGGACAGGTGTGATATGCTCAAGATGTATGCAAGCATTCAAAGAAAGTGTATCATGCACCACACATAAAAAAGATAAACTTTCAGAACACAAGGCTAGAGGTAAAGGAGGCAACTTTTCAAATGTGTATATACAAATACAAAAAGAAAATACACCATACAATACACTAGGTACTTCATTTGTATGTGCTCGTAATGTTTCTTTTATCAGCTATCACTGAGTACTAAAGTCTTCTTCTTCCTCATCTATACTTCCCACTCCTACTGTGTTTTGGTGCTGAAGAATTTCTGTTAAAGTTGCAGGCCACTTGGCTGACTGCGCGAGCTTCACACGCGAGTGTAGCATATTCCATCTTTTTACTTGGGTAAAAATTCTTGAGTACTCCTTGCTCAAGGTATTTGGTACCTCAGTCTGCACGTCGAAAGTGCCAAAGTGAGTACTAGTTGAAAAAAAGGTGTACTCTAACCAAGCGAAAGTACCAAGGAAATGCATACTTACCACAGCTTGTGACTTTGTGGATGAGTTCTCATTTATCTCATACTCGATGGCCCAATCTTTTAAGCTTGGGCCAAGGAGTGCCTTTTCAACACACATTACAGCGAAAGTTAGAGTTTGGCGTGTGATACACCCATCGAAGTTTTGATCTTTCTTTCCGAACACCTTCTTCAAAATAGACCCAAATAGGTCGTTTCCACACTGGTCGACCTGGGGGTGTTCAGCTGAAGGTGCGCTCTTTCTCCACGACGCACCTGTGTGAGTAATAATAAAAGTGAGTATAAACCAAACGAACCATAGAAAGGACTAGAGAAAATAAAGATAGCTGGAATAGTTACATACTTTGTATGTACGGGGTTGTTATGTTATAGTTGTATACCCGGTCCTTGCCCGGTCCTTACCCTCTAAACAAAAAAGATGTTAAGATCTCTCTTGAGCTCAGCTTACTCATCTGAGTAAACTGGGTTCGGACCATATCACCTGAGGTAGTAGCACCACCGTCAGCACAATCTCCGGAAACATCTTCGTTCGCACGTTCACGCACATTTGATCGCTTCCTTTTGTTATTCACCATTTTTTCCTACATGCGAACAAAAAAACCACACCAAACGCAATCCGTCAGAACGTCACCACGTACTCGAATCCCCAGGTGTTAAGAGGTGGGCCTTTTTAGCAGCTAAAAAGGCCCACCTCTGACAATTCCAGTAAAAATTTACATATGTCCTGCAACCGTCAGTAAAAATATGTTCCCTATGTGTAATTAAAACATAAAATCTATGGGGTGACGCCCATTCCCGTGCAACCGACACAGGAAACCAACTTCAAAAAAACTAAAACATCACGTAACGTGGGAGCCCCTAGCCCCCATCAGTATCTACGCCCCTATTCAACTACACTACTCGCCCTCCTGTATGTTGTATGCATTTGAAATGCGCAGGCGGATGTTATGGTCAGATCCTCCATCAACCTTCCCAATACGTTGCAGTGGAAATCACTGCAACCATTCTTGGGTGTCCCACCCGTCAGCCGCCCATTTCAAAAGCATTCAATTCGCTACCTATTGGGGAAAGGGACACCCGGAACCGCTGCCCCTGAAGATGCGCAGGCGGCTCTAGGTGTCAAAAATTACATCCAAAATTTACGAACATCATACTTAAGCACACGTGCGCTCATATACCTGTGAGGCGCACCTGTGAATCTTACGGGGCGAACCTCCAGCACCACGCACCGCACTCTAGGGGCTTCCGTGTCTCCCGCGGACACTCTATTTAATATCAACGAAGGGTCTCTTTTTTTTACAACAAACTCACCACTTAATATATCTTAGTATTTTACACACGGTGATGAGGGTTTGTGAAAGCTGAACGAACCCCGTGAGCTCTTGTATTCTACGGTTCCTTCACCGTTCTGTATTGTTCTCGTAACACGAATCGCAAGGTTTCGCTTCGCGTATCGGTTCTCGAGTTTCGATCCAACCTCCCTCGTGGATTGCGCTGAAGACGCAAAATAACGTTACATATTTATGATGACAGGTCCGCGCTGGGCCGATGCATGAACGGGGATCGTGACGTGTCGTCTTTGTTACACGAGCGCTCCGCAACGGGGGGGAACGGGGAACAGTCGATTACGCATTCAGAACTGAACGCCGAATTCCAGATGCATATCCATGTAGCTGTCAAAGAGCATGTTGAAGTAGGGCACGGTGTTCTTGGTGGGAGGAACCGGCTTGGTGTAGGGGTCAGCCAAGTTCTTCTCCGAAGGTACCCTCCAGCACATAATCCAGCCCAGTCTGACAAAGTCTCTGAGCATATGGAATCTGACCAGAACATGTTTGATTTTCTGGGATAGTGGTATGTTTTCAGCAATAGACCTGCATGCATCATTATCCAGGAGAAGAGGAATTGGAAGCTCCAATCTGGGGCAGGCTGCTGAGGCTGGTAGGTATTCTGTGCTTCTCATATTCTGATAGTCTACTGGCCTGCGGTCTGATTCTGAATAAATCTCGAGCTCATCTGTTACTGACTTGCCATCAGGCCTGACACCACCGACTCCTGTACCCGTAGGTGTAGTGTAGTCCAGGAGTTTAGTAAGGAGGGTGCCTGGCTGTAACCCAGGGTAACTGAATGCAATGTCAGTGGCGACCCTCTCTGCTTCAGTGATTTCAGAATCAAGTCCAGTAGTAGAGGGCGGTTGCCCTTGAATAGGGTGTTGAATATACAGTAGCCGAATATTTCTGTCAGCATAAACATGAGAGATACCACCCGCTGAGCTGCGGTAGATGCCGCAACATATTCTGAACCTGTAGAAGATGTCTCTGTGATAGTCTGTCGGACTGTACCATACTGTAGAATCATACCACAGAAGAATATAACCATACCAGAGTATGATCTCGCTGAGTTTTCCAAGTCTCTGGTCAGGTCAGCATCGGAGTACACAAATAGTGTGAGCACACGTGCTGGCCTTTCAGGGTAGTAGAAGGCCATCCTGTAGTGTGCCGTGCAGTCCAGATACTGTGCAATTCTGATAAGAGCTTTCATCGAGTCCTCTGAGGGACAGGCCACAAACTGTGATAGATAGATAACTGCATAGTAGATATCTGGCCGTGAAGTTCGGCTGTGCCAGAGCAGAGACCCAAGGATAGACCGATAGGGCTTTACCAGAGTGAGGTCAGGGTCTGCTGGTTTCAATATCACAAGCTTAGAGTCCATAGGGGTGCGGAAGGGCCTCTCGGGTATGTTATTAGCTGTCATAAGGTCCTTAATTTGCCGAGACTGATTGAGGTATACCCCCTGGTCATCATGCTGCACTGTCATTTGAAGGATAGAGGATATAGGACCCAGGTGTTTGGCCTTAAAGGTTGCTCTGAAAGCAGTCCAGAAAGCCCTCTCAAGAGCCGTGGAACAGGCCATACCAAAGTCATCCACATATACCACACACATAGCCTTAACCGTAGGCGTGTAGATGAAATAGATACAGGCATCATGTGTAGACTGCCTGAACGAGTGTCCCATGTATTTGAAACTGAGCATAAACTGTTTAACCATTCTTTGCCATGATGCACCGGCAGTCTTGAGACCGTACAGCGCATATGAGAGTAATGCATAGGTGTAACCCTTAAAAGTATAGCCAGAGGGAAACTGAATCCACACGGGGAACTCAAGCTTAGCATGCATAAAGGCCTGAGACACATCCAGATGTGACACCACCAGCTGGAATAGAGCTGCAAATATAAATGTGAGATATATAGCTACGGGTATATATCGGGTTACAGTCAGAATGCTTTCACTTTCGGTGTTTGCATAAGTCAGGATAAACATAAGATAGTCTCGGCTTTATGCCGGAAACCCTAAACCTGTGACACCCGTACTGTACGGAGTACTAGTACAGATAACAGGAAGTGACACACGGTGTGTCACATCCAGCACACCACCCTGGACTATTACGGAGGAAGAGTTAGGGTGGAACAGGGTTGTTGCAGTTAGAAAACACACCATCTCAAGCGGTGGAAACAATTCTAGAGGGGGCCTGTGCTCTTGGCCAGGGCGGTCCCAAATCTCTAGCTAGCCGTGCACACAGGGAGGCATCTTGGCCTTGAAGCTGATCTAGCAGGGCTACTAGCAGTCACAGAGTAACTCTAGCCACTTCGAAAGTGGTCCACAAAGCAGAGTTCACTGTAGAAGTTGCCGTTGTCAATCTCAAAGTCCAGATTGAAGAAGTCAAAAGTGTCAAAGTCCAAAGAACCAGAGTCCAGATTGAAGTTGTCGTCGGGGTCAGCGGGTCCAGAGTCCAGAAAGGCGGAGTCACGGAAGAAGTCCATTGCGCAATTCTGATAATTGAAGTACCGCCCGGACACCACCGCCCGCGGAGCAATCTCCACGCCACAAAGTGCAGAGGCGGTGACGGTGTCGAGTAAAGCCATGCTCACACACATGAACAGAGCCGGCAGTGCCGCTGCCGTGAGGAGACTGCCAATTGACGGTGCCCGGACACCACCAACCCGTGGAGCGGGTGGCGGTGTGTCCACATGCAATTCCTCGTCGCCAGACTCCGAGTCAGCCACGCTAGCTGAATCATGCGTGGAAGAAATGTACGGAGGCAGGGGGCTGAAGGATTGAATTGAAACCTGTGGCTCGGGCTCGAAGAAGCCCAATTTCACAGACATGCCGTCCATAAAGGACTGCTCGAAGGGGGGTTCGTTGTCGACGAACTGCTTCGGGAAGATTAGCGCGTTCTCGTCGTTGTCGATCGTCAATTGCGGCTCGGGCTCCGCGATGCTCTCGTCGATTACGGCGGGCGGGGCCGTGCCGAAATGAACCATGGGAAAATGCTGCGGGGCCGACTCAGCACCACCGGCTACCTGCTTCAGCTCACGGAGAGCCGTGCGCGCCTCGTGCACGCGGGTAGCAAGGAGAGATGGCGGAGAAGGCTTTAAGCCTGCGTACTGTGCCCGAAGGCCAATGTTGATGTCGTCCGCGAAGGTGAAGGGCTCTTCGTCGTGACGAACAACAGGTTGATCATGTTGTCCACAAAGTCGAGCGAAGGTGGCGTCGTCCTGGGCGTCGAAGGCGGCCTGGAACGCGGACACAATCTCGTCGCTCTCGTCGGCAGTCACCAAGTCGCACTCCGCGCATGCCATGTCGTCCGTGGGGCAATTCGCGGTGTCGTGGAAGTGTCCAGGAGGACAACGCGCGCACTCAGGGACGAAGGCGGAGGAGGCTACGTGGAAGGAGATGTTGTGGGCGGAGTTCCTCTTGTAGTGGTTCTGACTCCAATTCCCGTCGGCCTTGAGCGGGCTCGCGGCGAAGCGGAAGCTCTTCCGCGCGCCATAGCCCCCAACACGATTGCTCCGTCCATGGAACTTCCCATCGTCCCTCCGGTTGCGCTCATCCCGCCAACGTGAGGGCGGAAAGGAGACACCCCGCTTACCGTCAGGCTGCTGGCGGTGGCGGTGAGAGTCAGCGAATCCAGAGAGAGGCTCGTCGTCCTTCGCGATTGAGTCCTTTAGCGTCACGAGGGCAGAGGTGGCGGCCTCCAATTGCTTCTCGAACTCCATGATGAGGCTCTTAACGTCAATCCCACCAGAGTAAAGCATAGTTGGGGAAGTCGGAGGTGACGGCTTAGGCTGCTTCGCGCGGCCAACGCCGTTCTCGCTCTCCCAAATCTCGAGGATGTGGGCGTAGATGTCCTCGAGGTCGACCTTGGCCAAGTCCACGTCGAGTCGAAGCGGCGTGGTGACCTTGTCGTACATGATGGGGTCGAGGGACGCGAGCAGCTGCTTCTTGGCCATCATGCCTATTCTACGAAGGGTGGGTATACCCACCGTAAGAGGTGCTTACGGTGGGTATACCCACCCGAAGGGTATTAACAATTCCCGCTAATTGGCTGCGAATCATGGCATGTGACCAGTGACCAACTTTTTCCAAACACTCCCGTGAACCTCTATGGAGCCTTCACATGCGCCAGAAATGACCCATTAGCCAGAAAAAGTGAAACCCAAACTCAGGTCCTAATAATCCTGTAATGCAGTGTGAATATTGCATTGTTGGTGCGCATGATACCTGATTTTGAACGTGCGAATTACGGAGGTCCGCGAGGTGGCAGCTCATATATACCCTAAGGTACATAGATTATATACCAAAATCAAAGGTACATAACGAAAACATAAATATCTCGATATTATACCAAGCTCCAGAAGTCTACAAATAACCTTAATTGTGTATACCCACCGTAAGGGACTTTTCCTACCCACCGTAATTTCTCCAACTTCAAGGGTGTGGCATGTGGTCAAAACTTATCGGAGCCGTTTAGATAAAAATTTCCAGCCTTTATTCAACCTCTTGGGACATAGAAAATCCACATGCTTGACCCCCGCAACCTACTTGCGCGGTCGGTACGAACGTGCAAAGTTTCGCGTTACGGTGGGTATACCCACCGTAATATTTTTAGAATAGGCAATCATGTCGTCGAGCGGACCAGAGGGCGAGTTGCGGATAGCCGTTAGGCAGGCGTCGAAGTCTTGGATTAACGGATCGGGGTCGAGCTTGGAGTCGAAGTAGATGGCACACAACTCCTCGTAGTTCCCAAGGGGTCGGAGAACTCGAGGAAGCAGCCTTTTCGTGACCTCAAGCAAAGCTCGCTTCCCATCTCGCGGTGAAGCACGTCCAGAAGCGTCCACCCAACGTCTTGCGGGTGAGTGAGGCCTCGTCAAAGATGTCAACGTCGTGAAGAGGATGGCGTTGTAGACGTTGTTGACCTCCTTGGTGGCGTCCGCCAAGTCGAAGAGGGTGTCGTTGGCGGTGTCTTTCAGCTCAAATGCCGACTGTAAAGATGTCACCAACGACGTCCACAAAACATTGCGGTCCGACTCGTCACCTCGGAATGACGCCTCCTTGGAGCCAAGAGCGTCGCGAGATGTCCTTTTGATTAAATCAACGTCCCATGACGAATTCTGAACGGCCACGGCACGTGTCCGCTCAGGAGCCGTCAAATTAGCTGCTGGAGATGCAGGCGTCGGCCGATAGCGCATCCCAACGTCTCGGGAAAAAATTGTGTCTAGACGAATCCGGTTGTGAGCCCCCATGGGAGGCGTAGCGTGCGAAGAAATACTCATGATAAAAATCCTATAGGTGGGTACGTCGGGGTAAGGTGGCGATGGCGCGGAGAGGAGGAACTCGCGGAAATGGTGATGGCAAAAGCAGTCAAAACGTCCGTAACTGCGAAATCCCAATTGTAGAAATGCGGAAGTCGAAAAACACGTTGCGCAAGAAGTCCGCGACAAAGATTGATCAGGTCCAGTCAAAACGAAAATCCCGTGGACATCCAAAAAATTACGTAGAGTACGCTGCAGCGATAAACACAATTACTCCGTAACGACGTGTGCCTCAACCGCGAGTCCTCATAGCGCAACCATCAAATGGGACCCCCAACGCCCCACCAAGCGGAGGCGTTTAGCCAATCATGCTACCAAAAGTAGTGGAAGGTGCCTGGCGCACCATAACCTGTGAGATATATAGCTACGGGTATATATCGGGTTACAGTCAGAATGCTTTCACTTTCGGTGTTTGCATAAGTCAGGATAAACATAAGATAGTCTCGGCTTTATGCCGGAAACCCTAAACCTGTGACACCCGTACTGTACGGAGTACTAGTACAGATAACAGGAAGTGACACACGGTGTGTCACATCCAGCAATAAATAGCAGTCTGAAAGCTGATATTTCTGGGGTAGCCGAGGAGGTCTCCCATGGAAGGTAGCCTGTAGTTCTGCTGCCATCACCAGCCATACGGGCTTTAAATATCTGATAGGCCTTGCCTGCTCCAGTAGGGTCGGGTTTGAATGGCATAGATAGTACGAACAGTGTAGTAAGATACTGTGCATCAGCTGGAGGTGTCCCCAGCTTGAGCTTTTCCTGATTAACCATATCACCAACCTCCTGATCCATAGCTTTTAGCCAGTCTTCAGACTGTGGTGAGGATAGGGCCTGTTTGACACCGTGAGGCAGCTTAATCTCCGGTGCCGAGACCTCAAGCATATGGACAATAGTAGAGGTAGGAGCATCAGTGAGAAACTCCTCCATGCTGCTGAAACTGCCAAACATGTATTCTGCTCTGAGGTCACTGCTGAGGCTGTCTGAGAAGGGCAGGTAAGCCGCTGAATGAGTAGATGGGAAAATAATCAGGTTGGCTGGCAGATCAATGTGCCAGCCAGCCGGCTCGTCGGGGCAGGGCTCCAGGATAACACCGTAGGGCCTCCTGTTGCCTCTGTGGGTGGCGATGAGAAGAGCATTGTAGATAGGTGCTCTGATTGACTGACGAGCCTTCACAATAGTCCAGATAGGGTAGTGTTCATTAATGCCATTTAGCTTCCTGGAGCAGTCCAGATAGTGCAATAGGTCCCGATAGTGCTGACCATCTGATGTCTGTGATACATATCCGACTGCCATATGGCTACTGCCCCGCAGTCCTTGTGGTAGGACCAACTCGACGATTTGGTCCTACCACGAGGACCATTGTTCCGATAATTTAATTGGCCATCTCCCGTGATTTGTGGTGTCTAACCAATGAAAGGTGGTATATATAGGTCCTATATTAATTTATTTGAACGCTGGTTTGGCCTATATCCATCCCATATATCCATGACGAATGCATTTCAAACCTCTACACTCAAACTTTTCAAAACGGATTTTTTGGAACATTCAAAATGTGGCAAATTAGTGACTCGTCTTCAATAATTTTTTACCAATAATATATCAACACCACACCTGCGCGGATACCATCAAATTGAACCTATACATATGTCCCAATCATATTTGGGCGGTAGGCCCGGTTGGAATGCATATATTGGCTCGTTGGCTCGTTGGCTTCCCCTCTAATATATTGGCTCGTTGGTTTCCCCCCTTAAACAGTGGTCACGCGAGTTGACCAGCCAGCCATCATAATTGCTTGCTAGAGGGCATATATCGCAAGGTTGGTGTGTGCGGCACATTAAATCTTCAAGTATATATGTATTGCGAATTTCTGAAAGTCTAACATCATCCAAATATCTTATTTTTCGACTGGCGTGTACATTTTAGAATGGATGAATGCCAATTTCTAAAGTCCGAAATTCACTAAATTCGGAATTTGCATTGTGTTGAACATGCGCCATGCTGAAATAGAGCGGAAATGATGATGAGGGTGCGAAGTAACCGATTCAGTTATCTTATTTGGTCATAAACTCAATATGTATAACCATGAGCATCACCGTGAGCCCCCCATGTGACTCCTAATACTCAAAATACGGTGGTCCTTGTGGTAGGACCACCATTTTCTTCAAGCTTTTGGTGAAATTACACCCCTAAAGCGTGTCGTCCAACCACGCACCTAAAGTCTCATGGGGGCCGCCGCTGTAAGAAATAAAATTCATTTAACTCATAAATATCATGTGCAAATGTTACCTGTGCCTCAAATAGTCGATTTAGTGATCGAAACCGCAATTGCCCATTGGTCCTTGTGGTAGGACCATGAATTTGGGTAGTAGCCACATAGTCCAGGTAACTGTGCCATTTGTCTGAATAAGCTGAACACATGCATGTGACTCCTCTCCGTCAAAGAAAGAACCAATACCATGAATCCTCGAGCCTGCTGTGTCAAAGTTGTCACTGAAAGGCTGCGGTCTGTCATAGGATGCATCAAACTCCCGCTCCGCTTGATGTGGGTCCGGAAAGGAGCCCAAGATCTCTCCCATGTCCTGGTGATTATGAATCCAGTGAGGCTTGCCAACATAGTGTACCATATTTGTGTCTGTATCCAAGATCTTATATGCCAGAGAGCTGACTGATACACCAACAAGACGGCCCGACCAGGCCGCCCGCTGAGACTTTCTGGACATGCCTGGCTGTCTGGAGTTCCTCTGCTGCTGAGACATAATGACATAGCAGTTCTGACCGAAAGCCTTCAGTTTTGCATAGCCATAGTGGTAGCCTCTGATCTGATGAAATGGTGTAGTAGAGATGTTCTTGTGAGTTGAGAGGTTCCATATGAAGCCAGCATGGGTGGCGCAGGGGAGAAGTCCTCTCCGGAGGCCTTTCGGCCAGTTTTCGAGAAAACATTTGATTTTTCTTGTTTTGACATATTTTTGCATACTTAAGGGTCAAAATTCTTTCGGCCAATCTTCGGCCAAACCCTCTTTTTGGGAGACTCTCTCGGCCAGGGGCCGGTCAATCGCGACAGGACTTCTCCCTGGGGTGGCGGCCAGAGGCCAGTAGTCCTCGGGCATGCCAGCTGCCAGAAGTAATGCTTTAGTCATGTCGGATATCTTGCCAATGGCATTTTCTGCATGAGGATTGTCTGTATGTACTGTAGGTGATGATTTCTGGTGTAATATACGATGTTTCTGATAGAAAGCAACACACTGAGGGTCACCCATCTCTGGAGCACAGTCTGTACGGAGTATAATGGACTGCGGTGCATACCCCATTGCATGTAAGCTGCCGTAGAAATGAACCAGACAGGTATAGTATTCTGATTTCTGTACGAAGGTATATACAAATATGAATCTGCTGACATAGTCAATGAACTGACATCGGTACAGGTGGCCGTTGTAGCCAGCTGGTGTTATAGGTCCGGTCATGTCAGCAGCCCACTTCTGGCCGGGCTGTATGGTAACTGATCTCAGCTGGTCATGGTGTCCGCAGGGCTTCTGCTTTAGCTTACACGTACAGCAGAGTGCGTCGCCTTATATGCTCCGCAACCTGTCAACACAAATTAATGATATCTATGCGCTGCACACAATTGAGTTCTCGTTCGTGCCTTGACGAGCTAATTCAGAATACCATTCTGTTAGGGCTAGATAAAGAAGCCCTCAATATATCATACAAAATACAATATGCGCTGTGCTGTGGAACGGCAAACACAAGCGTCAGATAATAGCGGGATGAGTTGCAGAACTTCTGTGAGAAGATACTGCTGAAGCCCAACGCTTCGCTCATCTATACCATACGTCTCCCATCGCATAGATGGTACCGCCATTGGGTTGTGAACCCGAGACGTTGGTTGAACGACCCGTATTGTGGTAACGAATAGTTCGTTCATACTGCGCATGCGTGTTCCGCACATGCTAAAAGCCAAGATGGTTCTTGTTTGTACTTCAAGATGTATCTTGCTTTGCCATCTTCGAGTTCGACGTACGAACTCTCGATGACAGGGTCATTCAAGTCTTTCCTTGAATAATGACAGATGATGTGACTTATCATCTGGCGACATGTACAGTCATAGTCGACCGTACTGACGACTGTCATAATAATATATGACACGACTCGACATGACATGACATGACATGGTATGACATGTCTGACAGGTATGACACGTATGACGTGTATGACACATATGTCATCGGTCATGATCATGTATGGTATGACATGTCTGACAGGTATGACACGTATGACATGTATGACACATATGTCATCGGTCATGCCCCTGACAAGGAAGGTGCCAACCGATTAGCAGACAAGATTGACGGGCTTCTGCCGCTGAACAGGCCTGCTAGCACGACAAGAACCATGATCAAGGGCATGCTACTGCCGTCGCAAAGGAAGGACTTTTTGCACGGTAAAGTTCCAGAGGAATTAAGACGTTGGTTGGTATCTAACATCGGTCAGGCAAGCTCGGACAAGTTGAAGGGAAGGATTAGACCTTTGGTCCGGGATTTCTTTTTCGACATTTGGTGCTCATATACTGCTAAGATTGTGGAAGGAGGGCACGACTTCGCTAGCCGGCTTCGGAAGAGGTACGAGATTAAGGTTGCGGACCTGAAGAGGTATGGCAGAAATATTCCACGAGGCAACGGGTTTCCAATGGAAGTTGCGGGTTGCCCGGAGGAGACGGAACACGGGGGTGGACAGTGAGCACCGTCGCTCAGGGGGACTCGGCCTTGACTTGCACTCGTTGGATTTCCTCTGCCCACCATTGACGAACTTGATCATTTTTGCATCTCTAGACATTGGCATGCATCTTACTCGTATCACATAGCAATCTCCAACTGAACCGAAAGGTGAGGGGCATTATGGGACGACTTGCGGGTCACTAAATGATAGGGCAACTTTAACTCAGTTCACCCCCCTTTTCTCCCGGTGCATTCTGTCCCCCCCCGATGGTTCGGCGCGCACCCATTGACACTGGTATTGCCATAGGTTAACGCTGGTTTTGGTGTGCCCGACTTGGGGGGGTGGGGGTGGTGGTGCAGGAGGAGTGTCACGGGGGACTAGATATACCGTACTGCCCCCTGTATGACATTCCTCGATGCATGTGACAGATGACTGCATTATTATTCGGCTCGAGACCGCGAGTCATAGCGACAGAGACCGCGAGTCACAGCGATAGTGACTGCGAGCCACGTGTTAGAGTACTCGAGCATCACCGTAGCCGTACTCGTACAGACTTACACAGCGCACGTAGCATAAGCTACTTAGACTCTCAGACTCTCATATGTTATATCTTTTACAGACATATTATCACCGTTTGAGCCTCATATTTATGCGTACAGCGATAGTATTAAAACACGGATATATAGAATATTCTACCCTATATGTGTTTCATACTATCCATTAGGTTATGTTAGACCACAACGCACCACTGCCATCTCTGATGAAACGACAAATTTCAAATTAGCCGCTAAAAGCACTTTGAACTGGCAGTCAGCGAAAATGTTTGAAAATTGCGACTTGCTTTTGAACTAACCCTCCGCAGGTCGGGCCGGTTTAAATTTTAACTCGCCGAAACCTTTTATGATTGGGAATTCTTTTACGATTGCCCTCTCGGCCTTTCATTTAACTTCAATGTTGAAACGCGACCGTTAGTTATCACATCGCTCTGCCAAAATTTGAGGGACGCCTTAGATTTTAGGCAAATTACGAGCATTTACCGCGGAAGCGCTGGCCAATTTTTTGAAAATTAACAAAACTTAGAGAAAATCTTCATCTCAACCCCTAGGAGAACGTCTTGCGCAACATCGTCGCCTTCACCGCCACCAACGGTCCGAAGGTCTACCATGTCAACGTTCACACCAACAACAACTCCGGGATCCCAACCGCCAACACAAGAACTTCAACCACGTTCTCAACGACGATTATTTACTTCACGACAACCTCTTCCCCCATCTCCAACAAACGAAGAAATCGCCATCACCATCAACGCCCTTCTTCAAGACCTCCATGCCGTCACCGCCAAAGCGGATGAGCTCTCCACCACCGTCACCTCGCTTGTAGTAGCATTTCAGCGCTCATCTGCTCAGTCCGACGAGATCCACGAGAATTACGTCACGAAGGAAGAACTCAACGACGTCAATCAACTCAACGAGACCATCCTCGACGACTTAATCAAAGTCCGCGACGAATGCGTCAACGCCACCTCTCTGGCTCGCACTGTTGCGAGTAGAACTACTTCATCTTCGACGCCATCTTCAGTCGTAATTACTTCGGACAAGATGTTCGACGCCACCAAGGAATTGGAGACTATTCCAGAGGTTACGCCATTGCAACATCGAGATGGGCGACCACTTCCTCCAACCAAGATCAAGCACATCATGGACGACAACTCCAGCGCCTTCAACACCCGCTCCACCACTCCTGACGTCACTCCGCTCCTGAAGCAGTTGAAGACCGCCTATTATGCCCTCACGGACATTCACGAGCGACAACAACAACGTGAACTCCAATTGAACTTCCTCACCGCGGGCGGCGACATTGTGTTCAAGAAGTTCTGTGAGGCCCTGACCCGTGTGCTCACCGCCACCCGACCTGGACACGCCCCAGCACTACTTAACCTTCAACACCGACTGAAGGACGAGCCCTACGACGGTATCTCCAATGGCCTTCTAGCTCAACTTCTACTTGCGGCCACTTGTGGCAACACACAAATTGTGTTGTCACAAATTGTGAAGGACTCCCCCCAGGCTCAGGTGGACGGCAGACTGCTTCTACTGCACGTGCACTGCCGCCTGATCACCTACCCCCCCTCCACGGACCACTCCAACCTCACCAAGGCCAAGGCCCTCCGAATCTCTGAGTCCGAGGACCCCGGCTTGAAGCTGAACACCTTCGCCACCCTCATCGGCAACCACAGGCAGCTTCACCCCGCCTTCTCTGGACAGCAGGAGCAGGAGGTCCTCATCGACATCTTACGGGCCTCCCAGGACACGGCCGAGCACCTCTTTGACATCCCCCTGTACTTCGATGTCATCCGCACCTACGAGGAGAACAACCGCATGACCTCCTCTGGCTTCCCCGGTGGTCTTCAGAAGTTCATTGAGGCCATCGGTAATGTGTGGTTCACCCGGGGCTCTGCCCACCATTCCCAGCTCTCTGGCTCTTCATCCCGCCCCCGAGCTGCCTCCATGACGGGGGAAGTCCGTGAGGGAGGGCGGGGCTCGGCTGACACCACCAAGCCGAAGGAGAAGCACCCTAATGGCAAGGGCGGCAAGGGGGGCAAGGGTGGCAAGGGTACGCACCCTCGGGCCACCACACCACCTCCATCCAGGCCCCGATCACCACTACGGGGCGGCACCAGAGCTACCTTCATTGAGCACGAGAGGGCCCTGTACAAGGCCTCCAAGCTCAAGCACGCCGGCTCCACCAACAAGGACTCCACCCCCTCTGGCACCTGGGACAACTTCAAATTCACCCCCTCCGACCCCAGTGACAAGTCCATCGGCCACCCCTGCCGCTCCTGCAAGTACAAGTACAACAAGACCGTCACCCACTCCCTCGGCAGGTTCGGCTGCCCCTGCACACTGGCTGAGAAGGCCGACATGTGGGTCAAAGCCGGCCCCCCTCCATCTGTGAACCATGTCTCTGCCCCCCGTCCCTCCACACCGCACCCCTGCCACCCCACCGCGCCCCTGCCACCCCCACCTCACCCCCCTCCGACAGTGCATCAGCCAGCACCGCATCCGAGCTGGCAGCTCTCAGGCAGGAGGTTGCACAGCTCAGAGCAGCCACCCCCTCCGCCCCCCCCAAACCGCTCTGAGTTTCACCATCCAGCTAAGGCAGTCAGCTTCCAGGCAGACCAGGAGGATGATGAGACTGAGTGGCCCGCCCTCACCAGTAAGCCCTGGATCCCTCAGTTCTCTGGCCCCTCACCTCACCCACCCCCCTCGGCTTCAGCCAACCACTTCTCCCCCAATCCCTTCAGCTCCCTATCCCCCTCCGCCTCTCCACCCGACACCCAGTTCACCTTCCCCCAGCTGGAGCCCACCGCCCTCTTTGCATTCAGATACTTTGACACCGTCACGGCTACTGACTTGAGGGAGGACCCGGACCACGAGGACCCGGCTTGGGAGAGGACAAAGCGGCAGAGGAAGCGGGACAAGGAGAAGCAGAAGAAGGCCAGGCAGCAGCAGCAGAAGCTTGAGCGGCAGCTCCAGGTAGCTGAGTCACTGGCTTCAGCCAACAGCACCGCCACCGCCCCAGTCCAGACAGACATCACCGTGGACTGCAACACCCAGTGCCCTGTGCCCTACCTGACTGACCTCCTGACCGGCAGCACCTCAGTGGCCTCCACCATCTCCGAGGACACTCTGGACACTGCCACCACCCCTCCCACCTCCACCACTCCCCTCCCACCACCATCACCACCCCCCGACTGCCACCAGCCTGAGCCTCGGGCCATTGGTATCCCCCCAGCCACCACAATTGCACCTGACACTGCATGCATCCATATTGCAGTGCCTGGGATGGGGATGCATTGGGAGGGCACGCATACGGACCCGGTTCACACTGCTGCCGTACACACCGCCACACCACAGCCTGGCTGTAACACTCCCTCGGTCACACGCACCCTAGTAGCCATTGCCATGCACTGGTTCTCTTTCACGGTTGCTGTGCTCCTCACACTTTTGCACATAACACTGACATACACATTCCATATGTCACCTCGGCCGGCTATCACCATCTCACAGCCGGCCTATGCCAGTGCCTCGGCACCGGCCAATGCCTCACCTCAGCCAGCCTCCGGTGGTGCCACGGCACCGGCTACTGCCTCCACACAGCCAGCCTCCGGTGGTGCCACGGCACCGGCTACTGCCTCCCTCAGCCGGCCCTCGGTGGTGCCACGGCACCGGCTACTGCCTCACCTCAGCCGACCTCCGGTGGTGCCACGGCACCGGCTACTGCCTCACCTCAGCCGGCCTCCGCCAGTGCTACGGCACCGGCCAACCACACACCACATTTGCCCTCCGGTGGTGTCACCGCAGCTCCCACCACACTCTGTGAGCCTGCAGCTGCCTCCACACCGCCCCTGGGACACAGTGCCGATGAGGCGCTTGTGGGCACGCCCACCGATCACACCGTCTGTACTGACGGTGCAACCACCGCTGACACCCCTACATCTATCAGCACAGCTCTCGGGGCCGACACTACAGTGGCCTCCGAGCACCCGCCTACACTCGGTGCCCCTGACAGCTCCCTAGCCGCCTTGGAGTGTACATACCCCGGGCTTGAGAGTATTGGCCGGTGGGCCGATGTCTCCGACTCAGGCTCCGAGTCAGACACCGAGGGCTATCCGCCCCAACACACACCTCCTCCTCCTCCTCCTCCAGTATCCGACACTGACGGTACGGTGCCTGCTCAGCCCACTGCCGATAGGGCAACTACACGGGCTACAGCGGGCACCCTGCCTGCATTTGTGGACACTGACCGGCTGGCTGCTACCTCAGACACACACATGCAGCCCCCGGTCCCGTCCACAGTGCAGGCCTGTGCCGTCACACCGGATTTCCACTTCCCTCCTATCCCTGAATCTCAGGAGGACACCTCGGAAACCACTACTAAGTGGAAGCAGTTCATGGCAGACACCTCGATCCGCACTGACACACCTCGGCCACGGCCAAATAGCTCACACTCCCCAGAGCACTCTCAGTGGGATTTCTCAGTTATGCCATCTCCCTCCTTCCAGCAGCTTAATCAGTTCCTTGAGAACTACAGCCGAACACACCCCTCATATTGCACCGGAGACTCTGAGGATGATTGGGCCCAGTTTGAGGTCTTTGATGACCACCATTTGGGCCCCTGGGATCAGTATTGAGGTCTACGACCCTGCGGTTGCAGCGCCGTGGGGAGAGACCTCAGCTGCACCGACAGTGCCCCGCACTGTCCCCACGGCACACCGGTCTTCCTCCCCCTGCTTGGGAAAGGCCGCCGTGCCTCCAACACGCACGGACACCTCCTTGTAGATTCAGGAGCCTCACATCTCCTCCTGAACAACAGGGAGCTCTTCACTGAGTTGTCCCCGTGCACCTCCAGCATGACCACAGCCTCAAATAAGCATTACAAGCCTCACAGTGTCGGCACAGCCTCCATTGATTTCCCGTACACCGACGGCACTTGGATCACACTCCCCTTTCTCCAAGCCTTCTATGATCCAAATGCCCCAAACCTCCTCTCAGTCCGCCAGATGCTCAGACACGGGGCCCGCTCCCCTGACTTCATCGACCTCACATGGCACCACGGTGCTTCTCTCTTTGACCTCTATGACACTGGCAGAGACTATGTTGTACACCCCAGCAGCTGGCGAGCCACCCCATCTGCCCACTCCATAGCACAGAGGAGACCCCTCCTGCAGCCTGCCCCTTCGGAGCTTGCAGAGAAGGGCACAGTCGACTGGATGGTTGCTAGGTCCGCCTACAGAGAGTTTGCTCAGCACAGTCCACATGGCTATTGTGACACAGACCTCTACACGGACGGCATCCCCTACCCACGGGGTAACACACAGTGCCAGCACTACTACTCCCTCGAGGACCCTGCTGAGGATCATGTCTGGTGCGGGCGCTCTTTCTGGGCCAACCCGCCCTTCATCAACTCCATCATCCAAAGGATGTTGATGAAGATGCTAGAGGACTTCTGGTTAGACCCTAATAACACCTCATACACGGTGTGTCTTCGGAAGTCACCATCTGCAGCCTGGTGGCCACTCACCTATCACTTTCAGGAGATAGCCACCATCCCAGCAGGCACACCCGGCTTCTTCTCCCGCCCTCGAGCTGGTACCTACTCCCCCCAGGACCTCACAGATGCAGGAGAGGAGGGCGGTGCTGACCGTGTCTTCATCCAGGGGGCTCCGTTCGACACCATCATCCTTTTCAAGGATGCCACCACAGTCCCCAGGATTGACCCTCATCAGTACCTCCATGCCTGTCTGGGCCACTACTCACACCAGTACATTGCTCACCTCTTCTCACAGGGGCTTCAGTTTGCAGTGCCCAGACGACACCTCTCCATGAAGACACTCAGGACTATCCTGTCAGGCTACGGGTGTGCTCATTGCAACACCTGGAATGCCAAGCGCCCAGGACCCTTTAATGTATTTGACAGAGCCAACCGCATACCACCTCCGGCTTTGCCATCCAGCCACCGGCCTGTCAAATGGGAACAGTCCAAGCCATTTCAGCACATATTTGCTGACATTTGGGGCCCATGCAAACCCCCTGGCTACGACGAGTCAGTCTTCATCAGTGCCTTTAAGTGCCCCGTCACTAAAAAGGCCTTCGGGCATGCCTCACCTTCTAAGGGAGGCCAACACTTCCACCTCCAGACTCTCCTTGATGACATTCAGTCCCACGGCTTCACACCAGAGACCATCACATTCCACACAGACTGTGCCACAGAGTACACATCGGAGGAGATGAAGACACTCCTCCGACAGTACCGCATGCGTCATGAGACCGGTCCGCCATACATGCACGAGTTCCAGGCTCAGGTTGAGGTGCTCTGGAGAGACATGCAGAAGATCATGAACAGCACCATGCGCACATATGATGCCCCGCTGTACACATGGCCTCTTGCTGCACTCCATGCCATTAACACAGTCCTCAATGTCATGCCTAACAAGCACATTGGGATGGACACACCTCACCTCAGATACACTGGCCGTCACTTCGACTACACCGAGCTCCGGCCCTTCTGGTCCGAGTGCAATGTCTGGCAGGACCCCGCACAGCGCTCTACGGCAGGAGCTAAAGCTGACACTTCGGCTAAGCTACAGCCTAAGAGCAAGCCCTACCGCTATGTCGGGAATCTCACACCTGGCAACTATCTATGCTTTGACACAGTGAAAGGGAAACTCAAGGCTCTCTCTAGGCCTACGTTTGTCACTGACCCTGCTCTCATGGCTAAGACACTTGCCAACACACACAACACCCTGGTTGATCCCGCCTCCACAGCTATCTTCACAAAGAAGCTGTACCCCATCCGACGCCCCGCAGCCCTCTCCTCCCCCGACATCCTCCAGCTTGCATGCAGCACCCACGAGTCAGAGACCTTTGCCTATGTCAAGGTCCAGTGTGCTAAACTCAGGCATCCAGTCTGGGTCAAGCTCATACACTATCTCCAGCTGGCCAAAAGCCACTATGCCACTCTCATCAGCTTTCTCAAGCACAGACACAAACATGGGGCACCTAATGTCTTTTACCCGTGTTTTGCTATGTGCTCGGCTAAACCAGTTGACCGACAGAAGTATCACCCTGCAGTCATCGTGTCTGTAGACCATAAGCCTCAGGTCCAGCACAGATACCAGGTGTACTTCGACTCTGCTGACTCACACTCCACCCAGTATGCAGACACCGATGCTGTCATCATCTCCCCAGACCAGAAGGCCATGCTCCTTGCCCTCAGGGATGCAGACTCGGACCCCGCAGACTTCCCGAGTGATGCCTTCATGGACGAGCCAGACCCTGCCACATACAGACAGGCTCGGCTCAGCCCTAATTGGAGACAGTGGCACAAAGCCATTCAGTCAGAGATCGACGGCATACTTCAGCCAGACAGGGCCGATCCAGTCACCGCATTCCCTCCAGGCTCCACCGTCCTCCCCAGTAAGTTCGTCTTTAAGCTCAAAAAGCTGACAGACGGCTCCCTTGACAAGTTCAAGGCCAGATGCACCACCAGAGGAGACATGGACCGTACCTTCTATGAGGAGGCGGAGACCTTTGCCCCTACACCTCAGCTCACCACCTTCAGACTCCTACTAGCGCTCTGCCTAAAGCACAGACTCATGCCATACCACTATGATGTCTCTCAGGCTTTCCTCCAGGCTCTAATACCTGAGGATGAGCGGTACTATGTCAGGTTTCCGAAGGGGTACATTCATCCCAAAGGATATGTAGGTGCCTATATGAAGAAGGCACTCTACGGACATCGGACCTCAGGCAGACTCTGGTCAGAGACCGCACACAGATTCATGACAGACCGCTACCCTACACTCAGCAGGTCCACATATGATGAGTGCCTATACATCGGCTGGATTGACACTCAGCTCTTCATAGTCCTCATCTATGTTGATGACTTCATTGTGGCTTGTGCCGATGAGCTGTCCAGAGCCCGCTTTCACACTGACATCATGTCCACATTTCAGGCCACCTACTCTGGTGTCCTCAACCAGTTCCTCCAGCTCAGAATTGATGTTCAGACTGAGACACTTCCTACAGGAGAGTCATACCCGACCAGGATTGAGCTTTCACACGAGCGGAGCATCACAGATCTGTGTGCTAAGTTCAGCATAGACACAGATAAGCAGCCACCTCGATCACCGATGACAGAGGGTCTCTCCCTCCCCATTCCCTCACCTGATACCATTGACAGGTCCATTGAGACACCCCTCAGATCCTTGATCTACTCTCTGCTCTGGTTAGCCAGGACAGTCAGACCCGACATATATTACCACGTCACATATCTGGCTCAGTTCTGCCATCAGCCCACAGTTGAAGCCCTCACCGCTGCCAAACGGATTCTACACTATGCCTATTCCACCAGGGACTACACACTTGCTATGGCTATTGACTCTGCAGCACCCCAGCTCACCGCATTTTGTGACTCAGACCATGCAGGAGACACTGCCACACGGAACTCAGTTTCCGGCTACTGTCTCTACTTTCACGGTATGCTCATTGACTGGTGGTCAAAGAAGCAGAAGTCATGCACTGCCCTTCACTCTACAGAGGCAGAGTATGTTGCCATGTCAGAGGCATGCACCTCCGCCCTGGCCATCTATAACACACTGACAGAGTTCTTTCCCTCGGATGAGCTCATCACCATCAATGTAGACAACTCAGCAGTTCAGACTCTAGTCACTCAGCGGGCACTCTCTTCTAAGCTCAAACACATTGCGGTTCGGTACCACGCGGTTAGGAACTGGTGTCAGGGGCCCCTCAGGAAGTTTACACCGGTCTGGATTCCGACTGATGACAATCAGTCTGACATTTTCACAAAAGCCCTTCCTATCACCAAACACGGGGTTCCCATTATTGACAAGTTCACTGCCCGCCTATTGGATATTAAGGACCGGCGTGTTAAGCTGGTTGAGAAGCTACGAGCAGCTGAAGCACAGCAGCTACATGCCCAGCAGCAACAACTACAACAACAGCAACGACAGGATGAGATTGTCCTAGCATCACTGCAGCGGCAGAACTTGATAGGGTGACCCGAGGCGAGGGAAGGTGGGCCTCTGCGAGCATGTCTATTTCTAAAGACCCGGAGGCACCAATAGGACCAGTTCTTGCCAATGCAAATGCCTGATATATGCTTGCTCCGTTCTTCGAGTATTATGATATTTGCTTACATTACCATGCCACTGCCACACACATCCACAGAATGTGGTGGTGTCACGGGGGACTAGATATACCGTACTGCCCCCTGTATGACATTCCTCGATGCATGTGACAGATGACTGCATTATTATTCGGCTCGAGACCGCGAGTCATAGCGACAGAGACCGCGAGTCACAGCGATAGTGACTGCGAGCCACGTGTTAGAGTACTCGAGCATCACCGTAGCCGTACTCGTACAGACTTACACAGCGCACGTAGCATAAGCTACTTAGACTCTCAGACTCTCATATGTTATATCTTTACAGACATATTATCACCGTTTGAGCCTCATATTTATGCGTACAGCGATAGTATTAAAACACGGATATATAGAATATTCTACCCTATATGTGTTTCATACTATCCATTAGAGTGCGGGGAGCGGAGGGTGACGGTCATGGAGTGCGCGGAGGCTACTTGTTAGGATTTGTAGATTGTCTCGATCATTGAGTTAGGAGTGATTGTCCTGGCGATCTTCAAGAACTAGTTCAGGTTGAGTTGATGCGTGTCTGTCTGATAGTGACTTTTGGGACATGGACTGCCCTTAATCGTTCGGTAGCCGGGGCCCGCCTTGGGGCTCCCGGGGTAAATTAATTTAAATCGTCAGGTAGGAAGGATGGTGTTCCCTCCCCAACCACGCCCGGACGCCTCCGGCACAGTCCAGAGCATATAGTCTGACGTGGCAGCTATAACTACCTCATATTGGGGCTAATTAGCACCTCTTCATACTATATATCCTTAAAATTGGGAGGAAATAATCGTTCCCCCCAACAGTTTCAATAAGGTTGTAGGTTAATAAAAGCTAAGGCAAAGGGGATATTATTGATTGAAAACCTGCAGTACGGATAACGATCGAACATAAAAGTGAGAATCCTTTATCCATCGCAATTGCTTGCTGCTGAGAAGAGTGAAGTGATAGAGTCAGAGTTACAAATCTCGTTCATTATTACCGAAAGTCATGAATATAAGCAGGCACATTACACACAACATGCTTTACAATTGTGGAGTTCGCTCTCAGATTTTCCCGAAGTTGCGTGTTGCTGCCAGAGACAATTCACAAAACCTGCGCACATTCACGAACATTGCGAGCAGTATGCAAAGGGCGTCGAACAAGCAACAGGCGCCTATTTCTGCAACCTTCGCTGATCGTGCCCTTGTCATGCCATACGCCAATGGTATCCAATTATCTTGCAGCGCACAATTTTCAAAGAAAACCGGCACTCCCCGACGTGTTAAGACTAGTGGTGAGGCGACAGTCTATCTGCTATCCCGTATCTTCGTAAAGATGCTTTTCCGATTGACCTTGTTAATTTCCCTGGAGTGAAAAGCGATATTAACTTTGCGAAGCAACTTTGAGGATTAAAAGGAAGGAAAAAAGCCGAAGACGCCGAAGTCTTGGAGGGTGGACAATATTTTGAGGACGACTTCTCTGACGATGTATATTTGGATGATCTCGATTCGGACGAGATGTTTGACAGCGCTGCCGTTATTGATACCGCGAAGCAGGAATGGTGCGCGCTCTGAGAAATCACACACTCTTGTCGGGTACATTGCTTGAACGAGTAGCGGTACTCGGCATGCCCCTAAAAGTATATCAGCAAGATTTTTTCCAAGAATACTCTACTGATCTTGGAAATTTGCTCTTCAGGGCTGAGGCAGCATTGAAATGTGCACAAGCCGCACTCCTAAACGAAAAGTCGGCTCGTCGCTCCCTCTCAAACTTCTTCTTTCACTTCCATTACTTACACAGCAACTTTGAAACGCCGTATTTCGTTCCTGTTCGGAATTCCTTTGGTAAACGCAGTCGCGGAGCGAAGGCGGCACCAGGCGCTTTTCACTGTCCGGTTGGCAAGCTCTCAATTTAGCAGCAGCAGCAGTACCTTAGTAGTCGAGGAATGTGCACAGGCTGGAAAGCGAATTTCAACTGTACTCCTTCAAAGTGAATGTGCGTACTTTCCAAGTTTACGTCCGTTTGGACAAGGTAAAACACAGCACAAGGAGTTGTCACCTTCAGACTTGATCTATGTTCGGCGTGAGCAGCTTGTGAGTATTAGAATGCGCCACATAGTATTTTCCCCATACATAATGGCTTTTCCCCCTACTACTTTGTTTTTATATTCTTTCTAAGCGCAGTGCCAGCACGTATGCGCAGCTTGAAGATAAATACGGTTCCCCGACCTTAGAGGAGATAAGAATCGTAAGCAGAGACTTCAACCAGCGGATGGAAGGTAGACAGAATATGCTGACCTCTTTTGTAATGAACTTCCCATACAACAACACCTTGTGCCAAGAGTTATTTTGAGTCTAAAACCTACTGGCTCTAAGGTGTGTTGCGGGAGCAGAGGAGCAAATCCCTCACTGGGAGGACATCGCGGTTGAGGTCTCTACTCCGGGAGCTGAACGCGATGTGCGTGCCCCCCCAAGGGTCAAATGTGATTTTTGTTCGCTTTCTGCAATCCACTCGTCAATCATTCCTAGATTGTGCGAATCTTACATCACTCGACTGAGCGAATCTCCAACCTCGGAGGTATTATGGCTGGAAGGATTATCCCTATTATCCCTCTTGTGCCTGTGTTGGGACGATGCTCTTGTGTCGTGGATGTCTATATCGATTCACTAAATTGTCACCTAAGTGCGACACTGGTGTATCTATCATCGACGTTTGGCGTTTGTTGAATGAATGTGAAAAGGTCCAAGTGCCCGACCAGTTGATGCGCTTCAAAGGTCTTCCTATGCGAGTTGCTTATCGGCCAGATCCCGACGATAATGACTCTGAAAAGGTATTGCCTTGCGCTAACCCCTTGAGGCAAGTCCGGTCTCTTGCCTGCTTCTTTAAGGATGTTTTTACTAGGAAAATCTATCTTCAACAACACAGAAATCCGCCACCTTGCAATGTTTAGGTTCACTCCGGGATTTTAATCGTCTCGAGGAATAAGGACATCGGTGAGACTTTGGGTTTTGTGAGAGCATTTTTTCACCTGATATGTCCGTGGTATTATTGTAGGCGAGTTTCCTTGACCTTCAATCCGTTGAAGATGACGTGAGCATATGGAGGCTTGCTGATGTTCGAGCCAATCGTCCAGGTGTGGTGTGCAAGGCGAGAGATTCCAGTTTCATGCTTCTTGTGTTCCTACTTTTTCTCTTGTCAGTTCAGACTATTGTATCAGCACACTGGTATCATTTTGCCTTTCTTTACACGCAGCAATATGTCTTCACTTATTTTGTTCATAGTGGAAGGCAGCCCGTCCGACATCCTGATATGATGTGCGTTTTGTTGACTTGAGCTGCAAAACGGTTGTCAGATGGCAAAGGACGCAAGTTGTCCAAGAAGAAGCTGACTACGGATATTCCCATTCCCGTTTCAAATATTTTAAAGTGCAACTTGCACATCGACCTTTGAGGTTTTTATTCCTTTTAACATCAAAATAGAGGCCCAAATTTGCTTCGGCAGTGACATCATATGCTCAGTGAGAAACAAGGGATGATTAACGTCATACGAATGATAGTTGTGCTTGAGGGGGACATGAAGTCTGCCCGTGTGTTCTACTGCTTGTTGACATACTTACTAAGTGGACCTATCGAGCCTAATATGAATTATCAGGATTCTTAAGACCCCCTTATGTATTGGTGAGATTGCAAGGGTGAGATTTTGAGTTTCCTTTCTAGATATCATGCTTGAAATTTGAACGGGGAGGTGTTTAGGAGTTGGTGTACCAAATCGTGTGACTTATAACAAAAAATCTTCATCACCTTTGGAACGAACATTCAATCATGCATCCTTATTATAGCGCCTCCATAGAAGTCAAACATCAAAAGTCCCATCTCCTATGACCATGGTAAGGAACGGCAATCGATTCGAGACAATCGAGCTATCTTTCCGACGAACCCCTTGGTACATCGTGACACGTTCGTGTTCGATCGATGCTATTAGTTGCTAAGTGGGAGGTATAATGTTGTCGCGATTCTAGTACGCGTCGTGTTGGCTGATGTGGTTGTGGGCAAGTGTCCGTGTGAGTGTTGCAGGTTGTGTCGTACTGTATGAAATTTTTGAAATATATTATATAGAATGGACAGGTCGGATATCTCCGTTAGCACCTAAATGACGAATCGCTATACTGTTGGTACTGATGTTGTTTTCCAGGTACGTGGTTCGTTTCACGTTGCTGAAATCGGTATAGGCAGCCCTGACTGGGAGTCCCGGTGCAGGCCCCTATGACAGATTCCTAGGTAGCCAACACTGGACTGTGACTGATCCATAGCCTTTGCTGTGACACACCAAGGTGTCACAGGTAGCTAGGAACGAGACCGTGCCGACTTCGAGACTGTTCCGGGTATATCTAGCTTAGGGTTTATTTCTTATGAGAGTCTATCTGTCAGGGATATGACCGATGACACATGTGTCATACATGTCATACCATGTCATGTCATGGCATGGCATATGTCATAATGACATACAGTCGTCGAGTATTGTCAGTACGGTCGACTATGACATGTACCGTCATAATGTCTGTCATCCACCTAAGGTGAGTGACATCTGTCATCGAGAGGCCAGGTATCGGCATCGAGATGGCGAAGCAAGACAAGTCTTGAAGAACCGAAGTGTTCTGAGAAGACGCGTCTTCGCTTCAAGCATGAAATGAGCAGCATGCGAGCAGCACAGGCTATATCGACCAGACGATGCGGGTAGTTCACCCAGTGCCCTTAGGTTCACAACCCGATGGTGGTAACGCAGGAGATGCGTGAGGGTACTGAAAGTATATGAGGAGCATTGGGCTCAAGCAAGCACTTCTGGTCACCAGTTTGCTGCACTCATACCCACCAAATATTACTTACGGCTTGTTACAGTTCAATAACAGCCGCGCCACATATCAAGTTCGTATAGAACCGTGACAGTGGTATCCCTCCGCTCAGGCGAAGAACGAGAACACGAGTGTGTGCAGCAGACTTGATATATATCGTATATATATTTGTATACGGCGCGACAGAGTTCGCATATACATATACTTCGAATATCTTCACACATACGACATCTTTCGCTACAATATCGTCAGCGATCGGCGGAGTGTGCAATAATATCATCAGCGCGACCAAATTCGCATTCAACAACACTTCATCAGTGAATAAATTGCGACAAGGTGTGCGCACGAGTGTACAAATTGTACATGTATGCCGTCAAATATCGCAGGGTATGGTACGATATACGAGAATCAAGCGCGCAAACGAAAAATGAACGACAATGTATATGATTCGCATCAAGCGCGACAGAAATGCACAAAATTTCGTTATCAGCGCATTCGCATTCGTACTGTGCGACAAAGATCAGCGACAGTGACATTCGCATTTCATACTATGCGACAAAGATGAGCGACAGCAACATTCGCAAATGTTCCGCGCGAACCGTACAGTGCGACACATACGTGCGATGATTATAGCTTGTACAGTGCGACGCATGATTTGTGATGCATCGGTATGCAGCGCGACATACATATGTATCACTCGCAGACATAGTGTGCGATCTCGATGTTCATACAATTTTGCGCAGATGGACGCACAATATTGCGCAGATGGACGCATGATGCTTCGCAGATGGACGCATGATGCTGCGCAGATGAACAATACATATACATACTGCACAGAATAATGTGTGCGATACCATCATCATTACATACACATGTTGTGCATAGTGTATACCATATTGTCATCATTATAACAACATGTTGTGATTGACAGTGAGTGACAAAAGTTATCACACTTATCCCACTTATCACTATCACATAGCATACAGGAATTGTGTGCACAAGTTACACTGTGATAGTAATCAATCTGATCATATAAATCTAGCATACATGCACATATGCATAAATACCAGCCTGATCACGATAACGGCTTGGCATACACATGCATATACCAACAATGCAACATAGATGTATATGCAGAGGATTAAAAAGTAAGGGCTTATCTATAAACCATCGTGTAGTTATGTTGATCGATTCGATGGCGATCTGTCCACGCCTAACCGACCATGGGCTTGTACCCCATGGCACCGGGGGTTTATCCAGCAATACACCTATATCACACTGCAACATGCATATCTCATATACATGCTAGATCTTGCAAGTATAGGCTATATTGAAAACCCAAATGGTGTAAGGTGCCAGTCTTGGTCATTAAGACAGGAATTAGCTCAGTTATCCATGACGGAGGATTTGGGATTGGATAATTGTTCTCCTGTTGATCAAGATGGATACACACCGGAGCCACTTGTGAAAATATACCATTCAACTCATCATCCACTATGATGAGATGTACAGGATTACAACAGTATACTAACTATATTGATATACATCATACTTGTTATATGCTGTCCAGTGGTATACACACTAACTTGTATGATTAATCTATATCAATTTAAGTGTACTCCATCAGTAAGTACATGCACAATATATAGTCATTGACATTACTATGTATATTGACATTACACTGAGTCAGTAAGTGTATATGATCAAGTATAATATCAACATCACATGTATGATGCATAGATACCATCCAACAAACACATGTGCGTGTTGGATGCCAGTGATGGCGATAGATAAGGGAACATGATCAATCTACATGCTGAATGGCTGGATGGAGAAATCTCCAGACCCGAAGGCAGTATACAGTGTTCACAAAACAGCTGGTCACTGTTGAACACTGTCCAAGCCCTTTTCACTCTATCGCTGGAGCAACACCGTCATCTACTATGCATTTTGACAGTTGATTCAGTACCTGGTCACTTCAAAGCATATCTTAGTAAATCTCACAGATCAGAACTCATCTTGACAGTGATGTAGCTGATAGAGGTTATTAAGCAGACACTGCTCTGATTGTTCAAGCATTGTTCTGATTTACTTAGAAACTGGAGATATCACGATTTTGATACTCTTCCAATGCACCGCCATATGCCTAAGTAAATGATAAATTACCTGATTACTATGAGCATTTGCTCAATTTACTTAGTATCTGGATGGCACTACCATCCAGAGTATTGTCACAGATCCAAAGAGATAAAGCAGACCTCCAGCAGACCCATTCGTGGGTAGGCAACGTGATCAACAGCCAAAGACAGGCGACCGAACCGAGGAGTAAGTCTCGCCTAAGCTACTAGCTAAGGTTATCTAAGGAGTTGACAGTCCTAAGTAAGTAATAAACCATCTGACAAGTTATCACTTAAATGACTGCAAGTCACTAGTGATAAATCTACATATATGTATTAGGGTTTGGTCTATTTATCACGGGTTTCAATCAGTAAAACCTCAAATAATGGCCATGCACATATCTTCACAGAACACCATGAAAAAATATCAATTTCAATTTCATGAGTGCAAGTGAGATATATTACAGAGTTGTGACAGATGTATACATCATAGTATACACTGGGACTTATATATATATACATATCTCTCTGTGTGTGTGGAATGCAAAGTACATAAGCATTGCAAATCACTTTATCTTTGCACATGACAAATTTCATGGCATAAAAGTGAATTATGCTGCATATCAACATCTGAGGTTGATCACATTTCTGGGTTTTACTGATTTAAACCCATGGCAGTAAATGTACTTTCTGATGATATATAGAGTTATCAACTTAAGTGGATTATCCACTTTAGTGATATTTATCAATCTATGATATGTTTTGAGCATAGGTCTGTGCTCTAAGATTTATCAAAATGATATCTCTTATTTTAAACATATCAGGACATTGCTTGATATAATCAAAGCAGTTTGACACAACACATTTGTATGTGTGTGCTTGTCCTCAACAACTTCTATCAGATGTCAATATAGTTACTGCTCTGAAAGAGTTACATGCATTTTGAACTGATCAATCTGAGTCAATTGTCATTATGCAATGTACTTGTTGTTGTTGCTCCAGCGATGATATGTGGAATGGCGAATGGACTGCGCCCAACAGTTACCAGCTGTTGCATGGGCACAGTATATTGCCTTCGGGTCTGGAGATAACTCCATCCAGCCCTTCAGCATGTTGGATTATCTGTTCCCATATCTATCGCCATCACTGACACTTCACACGCACATGTGTTTGTGAAGTGTTATCTACATTATCATATACATGATAGATATTAAAGTTGGTCAATTCACTACGAATCAGTGAATATCAATACATACAGTAATGCAGTGTGTGTGCATGTATAGTACTTATTGATTAGTACTTTTTGCCAGTGTGTGTGTGTGTGCTCACTTTTACACACTTACAGGAAGATAAGTTCTGGACATTACAATATTTCCAGACAGTTTATCATGCAGGATAATCAGTATACCATGCACTGAATGAATCTAGCATGATATATTAGGTTAGAGGTTATTGTAATTCCAAGATAATCTCATTTACAAAATGAGTTGCTGGTCTATTTCACATATAGTTCCGGTGAGCAATCCTTTCAGTGATCCACCGTAGAACGATATGTGGTGCGAAGAGTATCTCGACTCCACCGGAACATAACGAGCTAATTACTGTGTTAAGACCTCTGAACAGGCACCTTTCACTATATGGGTTCGAATATAGTTAGCATGCACAACAAGTATGCTTTTGTGCATGTCTAATGTATTGTGATATGATGCCATCTATTCCAGCTGCTACCGTGATCAAGCTGGATAATATATAACATCTGTTAACATGATGCATACACAACTTATAGTGTGGCAGTCACTCAGTATAGAATGTGCATATACTCAGATTCTGCATGTAATGTATGCTGCATGTTAGTGTGTGCTGCATGTTAGTGTGTGTTCAAATAAACATCTTACACACTATATTGCAGATAAGCATGAAATGCTGACAACTTGAATATTTGTGCAGTCATCAATATGTGGTGTGTGCTGCAGAATATAATCAGATGTCAATAATGCATGCATCCAAAATATGCCTGCGAGTATTAGTTGTTTTGCAGAGTATTTTGATGTGAGTATGTATTGTGCAGTTGATCATAGCAACATCTTGACATCATCATCATCGCAAATTGAAATCTTTCGTAGCACGCTGCAAATAACTTATGCAATCGGGCGCGCTGTTGATGAAAAGCATATATCGTCGTCGCCATTTATCAGCGCATGATACGAGCGCTGACTTATGTACGGATCAAAATTCCGTCGATGATTACTATGCTGTATATCATTCTGAACGATTTTCGAATGCGATTCATACAAGCGCGTGCATGTAATTGACATGCATGCTGTAAGTTGCGAACCACTTCTGCGAGAACATGCGACCATCGCGCATGCTGCCAACTGCGAATTAGTCTATCGCGCATCGACATGTATGAAGCCGTACAAAAAGCAATTTGGTGCAATCACGAAAATTGTAATGCTGCGCTGATGACTTTCCGCGCGGATAACGATTCCGCTGGTGATTTATGCTTCCGCGTCGCATCTGCGAACATATGTACATCTGCGAACAATTTATGCGAGTACATCTCATTGCTGCGCGGATGTATGCCATATGCACACCTTATCGTGCAGTATATGCGATCAGCTGTATCCTGCGAGTGCGCTTCTGCGAACGCGACAATTATTTCGCACGTTGTCTTCGCTATTGCAGCGGAATATGCGTTATATCAAGTATTCGTATTATGCGAGTGCGTCGCCTTATGTGATTAAGCTCCGCAACCTGTCAACACAAATTAATGATATCTACACGCTGCACACAATTGAGTTCTCGTGCTATTCGTGCCTTGACGAGCTAAATTAGAATACCATTCTGTTAGGGCTAGATAAGCAAGCCCTCAATATCATATAAAATACAAGTATGCGTTGTGTTGTTGAACGACAAACACAAGCGTCAGATAATAGCGGGATGAGTTGCAGAACTTCTGTGTCAAGATACTGCTGAAGCCCAACGCTTCGCTCATCTATACCATACGTCTCCCATCGCATAGATGGTACCGCCATTGGGTTGTGAACCCGAGACGTTGGTTGAACGACCAATATCGTTAGAACGAATAGTTCGTTCATACTGCGCATGCGTGTTCCGCACATGCTTAAAGCAAAGATGGTTCTTGTTTGTTACTTCAAGATGTATCTTGCTTTGCCATCTTCGAGTTCGACGTACGAACTCTCGATGACAGGGTCATTCAAGTCTTTCCTTGAATAATGACAGATGATGTGACTTATCATCTGGCGACATGTACAGTCATAGTCGACCATACTGACGACTGTCATAATAATATATGACATGACTCGACATGACATGACATGACATGGTATGACATGTCTGACAGGTATGACACGTATGACATGTATGACACATATGTCATTGGTCATGATCATGTATGGTATGACATGTCTGACAGGTATGACACGTATGACATGTATGACACATATGTCATCGGTCATGACCCTGACACATGCCGCGTCCACGCGGACGTAAATCCGGATCCACGAGGCAAACGAGGGTGCAAGGTCTTCGAAAACCCATCCCCAAGGATGCCTATCGCTGCGGTTTGGTGAATTTTGTCCATTCATGCCTCCCCCCACGCCCTCCGGCCACGCACCTTTAGGACGGCAAATCGGTCATTTCGGCTGTTTCGCCCTCGGGGGGAAGCGCCTTCTAGATGGTGTGTAGGACGACTCTCCGAGCTATGGGAGTTATAAAGGCAATTCCCACACCCAATGGGACCCAAGGGAAGTAATTATGCCGATTGGCAGTGGGGGGAGGCACCGTGCCACCGCGTTGTGGGTGCCCGCTTCGCTAGGGGTTCATGAAGATGACCCTCTTGGAGCCATGCCGCGTCCACGCGGACGTAAATCGCTAAATCCGGATCCACGAGGCAAACGAGGGTGCAAGGTCTTCGAAAACCCATCCCCAAGGATGCCTATCGCTGCGGTTTGGTTAATTTTGTCCATTCATGCCTCCCCCCACGCCCTCCGGCCACGCACCTTTAGGACGGCAAATCGGTCATTTCGGCTGTTTCGCCCTCGGGGGGAAGCGCCTTCTAGATGGTGTGTAGGACGACTCTCCGAGCTATGGGGGAGTTATAAAGGCAATTCCCACACCCAATGGGACCCGCCAAGGGAAGTAATTATGCCGATGGGCAGTGGGGGGAGGCACCGTGCCACCGCGTTGTGGGTGCCCGCTTCGCTAGGGGTTCATGAAGATGACCCTCTTGGAGCCATGCCGCGTCCACGCGGACGTAAATCCGGATCCACGAGGCAAACGAGGGTGCAAGGTCTTCGAAAACCCATCCCCAAGGATGCCTATCGCGCTGCGGTTTGGTTAATTTTGTCCATTTATATATCCATACGAGCTAGGTAAACAGTGTAAATAAGTGTCCGGTGCATTTAAAGCATGCTAGTACGTGACAAATTATTCCAACACCTGTATCGCTATATTCATGGCAACCGACCATATTCCGGGACTTTTTACATCATTTGGGTCCTACGATTTGAACCCTCACCACCCTAAAGATCGAAATTGAGCTCTCGAGACTGGAAACAAAAAAAAGGTAAGTGTCCGCCGTGCAAAGTTGCAATAAAAAAAGGCACCTAAAAAAAAAGAAAAAAAAGAAAAGAAAAGAAAAAGAGACACCCTTGGACGGGGTGTGGGGCTAAAAAGGCACCTATACATTGAGTTTTTACGTGAGACTTTGCAATGTGCTCCGACCTGATGTATTTATACGAAAGAGTACGGTGGGAAGAGTTGACAGATTCAAAATATTGACAGCAATTCAAAATACATCTTCTAAAAGAAACAGTGGTGTGTTATTTTCACAACGTTTATTTTCAAGCATAAGTGTTCTGTGTGATTGGAACCTCGAACGCAATGCCGAGGCTGCAGCGAACATCTCCCTCGGCGCAGAAGATGAAGTCTGTCCCACTGGCGAAACTTCAAGGCAGTCGTGTATCGAAAACGAATCTTCAAAGCGCGGGACCTACGGTGACAAAGGAATCAGCTTCGCTGCGGGAAAAGAGTGTGCGCAGCAACCTGTCAGAGAAACGCCAAACGGATTCCAACGATAATGTAAAGCATCAAAGCGCAGCGCAAAATCTACCTCTAGACATGAGGGCCACTCATAGTCTTAGTCGTTTTCCTACGCCGCTGGCATGTCACAGGTGGTTTGCGACCTGTTGAGCGCTTGGAAGCGTTGAGACAGAATCTGCAGAAATCTGTGTAGATATGCGTAGTCCAGTTTTGCTCGACGTAGAATCGCGCGCGGGAGTCGCAAGATACTACAGTGCTTTCATTGCGCACAGTTATGTCACTTCGTGCAAAGTTGATGTATGCTTATCAGAAAGATGCTCATGCTAGAACCGTTGTAGAATATGCAAGCACCAGATTGGTGTAGGGATTTTCAAGAGCTTAGGCGCTTTTAACTAGTACACGGCAACGTTTCCAACTGCCCCCGTTATTAGGATTTCACTGTGTCTGCGTCTGGTTGCCGCCTTCACATTTCGTCCCAGTGTTTCGCCGCGCGGTCCCGATCAGAGAAAAGTATAGTTTAGTGATAGGATATCGCTATCCTCTTAAAGGAAATAGTTGCAGATTCCATAAATCTCAACGGCCGTTTGCTGCGCATAATGTTTGTCCAGCTTGGCTTTCATAAGGCTGGGTCTTTGCACTATGGAGGGTCCAGAAACGTTTCTACTTTTCGGCCAAAAACAACTCAGGGTTCTGTCTAAGAAATATTGTGACATGTATAGGCTGGGATTTCTCTAATATGACGATTCTTTTGACTCAAAACGCTGATCTCGTGCCGCGTGGCTGGAGGTGGGTCTTTGCAAGTACCGCGGGTCCAGTCGTGGCCAAAGTTAGAGTTGTATTATATAGAAAACTGCAAAAAAAACACTTGAGGTATGCGTTCATAGAATGCGAACCGCTATAGGTATTCACATTCTGAAAAGTGCGTATTTTTTTTCAGCTCAATTGTAGTTCGATGCAACAAACCCTAAAATTCGAACCGAACTTTTGAAGTCGTGACATCGATCGCAAAACGGTGACGAAAGCGTCAGGTTCGTCACAGTTTTACCTGTGACGGGTCGCATGCTACGAACCCAAACCCAAACCCTAACTGGTTTTTGGCCGAAACCTGACGTTTCTGGACCCTCCATAGTTGCAAAGACCCTGCTGTGTCTATTTCACGGGCTGTATATCGCTTGTTGTGAGTCCCAATGGTGTTCGTTGTTTCTCTGCAGAAAGCGCTTCTCCTAGCAATCCTGCAAATATATTTTTGTGCACTCAAAACTATGGGATTCCTTTGAGCCTCGAAGAGAATCCGTTCCGAGGTTGGAACTTGACGTCGACCGAATACTGGCCCGACTCATCAGTTCATTATCAGTTCGTGACTCGTCCCCTTAGAATAATCGCCCGGGTCGGAGCTTGTACGTGTTGGGCAGGGCTCTGATACTGGGACTTACTTCTTCGACTTTAACAAAATTTCAAGCCTTACCAGTAGAAGTTTTTCACCTCTCGGCCTCACTGTACTGGGTGTCCTCGCATTTTTGGCAATCCAACATATCAACATAGAATTAGCTGACAATAACTGGAGCTCGGGATCAGGAGTACTCAATGCGACTTACACGTTATCTTTATTCACTGAGGCTGGAACGTCGGCTGTGAGCAACCTGTTGAACCACAGCTTCTTCTCAGTGCCAGGCATTAGTATTACCAGTGGCTTGTCTCCACGAAATGAGGAAGCGCAGCGCATTCAATTTGTGGTATCTACATCTGGGTAAGTCCTTGCATAACATGACCTGATTATGTTTGATTATGTTCCTAGTCTAAGATCTTGATGCACAAATGTATGGTCAAACGTTACTCCAATTTATCATTGAACGGGACAAAATGAGGCATGCACTACGAGTCCAACTGATTGTTTTACTTTTGTTTCCACCCACCCGTCACAATTTGATAAATTTTGCTCGATATCGGGCTCGTGGGTGTCAGCATCATGCTCACCATGGATGCCTTAGTACCTTGTGTCCTTATTACGTCAATGACAATTACTTTGGGACTATGTGTGAGTGAGCAGTGACCTACATGATACTATTGTGGACACAAGCTGGATACCCAAAATCAACGGTGACATCTTGGTATATCATTCGAGAAAGGGTTTTAAAACTCTCCTTAAGCACTTCGTATGCGAGCGTTGTAATACCAAGCAGGTAAAGATGCCAAGAAGTGCCAAAGGCATCACGGATGAGCAATATGAGGCGGTCCACTTCCTCACCTACATTGTCGACCAATATGACACGCTGGCAGATGTCACTGTGTTTCTACCGGGGAACACATCGAAGCATGCCCCAGATTTAGTGAAGCTGTTGAATTGCTCTGCTGCATGGAGCGACATTCAGCCCCTCGGGTGTGTCCCTAAATTCTTGGTCCCCCACCTACCCACCCACTCTTTCTTAGCAAGACTATGTTGTCCTACCCGGGCCTCAACTGCTCCAATGAACAACCTTTCTACCCAATAACCCACCTTGAAGTTTTGGGTGGTCCCCCACCTGCAATAATACCTAGGTATTGATCAACTGGTATCAACTGTATGTCATAATACACTTTCATGGTATGATACAGAGGTGAATTCTGCTGTACACTATTGTATCATTTGAGGATGTATGGGTTACATAGCCTTAGGAGCCATGCAATGTGCCCAGGTGCACTCCCACTGAGGTGAACTGGTGAAGAAGGCATAGCATAAGCTATGCCACTACTGCTCCTTTGATGAGATCAATTGTGTTTTCATATGGTCATAACGTTTGCCACACGATTGTTTTACTGTATACCTCTTCACTAGATGGAATGTCGAATGATTACCGGGAAAATGTGCACCCATTTATGTGCCACAGTCTTACTATTTTGACCATTGACAACGCCACCCTTGCATTTCGGGTTTTGCTTGATTTGGAACGTAATCAATAAGAGCGAGAGTTTTTGCAGTGATGTAGAAGCCCCTTTCCTTGAGGATCCTAGCGTAGAGGAAAAGGGTATCCGACCTTGCACGGCTCAGCACAAAGTGCTATACCTGACATGGTGCATGTATGTGTGAAACAACTCTGGCTAAACCCCTAACATACGTGGAAAATAGGGTTTCATGCCAATCGTGTTGAGTGGTTCTAAAGGTTTAGAACTATTGTAAGTTAAAGCAATATTGCCGTTTAAGTGATGTATGGGAATTTTGCTGCCATATATGCGGACTTCCAAATGCATTCCTGGCCCTCCAAAAGTACAGGATCGTATCCATGGATGGATCCAGAGCCCTACACGTGTCAACAGTTTTGTCTTCGTGATGATGCACGTGTTAACACCTGTAGGGCTGTGGGGTCATGTATTTTACACGATGTCAAATGCAAAAATAAATCCTAGTCCCCGCCCTCGGGGGGGGATGTAAGCAAACTTCTGAGGCCCAAACCCTAACTGGTTTTTGGCCGAAACCTGACGTTTCTGGACCCTCCATAGTTGCAAAGACCCTGCTGTGTCTATTTCACGGGCTGTATATCGCTTGTTGTGAGTCCCAATGGTGTTCGTTGTTTCTCTGCAGAAAGCGCTTCTCCTAGCAATCCTGCAAATATATTTTTGTGCACTCAAAACTATGGGATTCCTTTGAGCCTCGAAGAGAATCCGTTCCGAGGTTGGAACTTGACGTCGACCGAATACTGGCCCGACTCATCAGTTCATTATCAGTTCGTGACTCGTCCCCTTAGAATAATCGCCCGGGTCGGAGCTTGTACGTGTTGGGCAGGGCTCTGATACTGGGACTTACTTCTTCGACTTTAACAAAATTTCAAGCCTTACCAGTAGAAGTTTTTCACCTCTCGGCCTCACTGTACTGGGTGTCCTCGCATTTTTGGCAATCCAACATATCAACATAGAATTAGCTGACAATAACTGGAGCTCGGGATCAGGAGTACTCAATGCGACTTACACGTTATCTTTATTCACTGAGGCTGGAACGTCGGCTGTGAGCAACCTGTTGAACCACAGCTTCTTCTCAGTGCCAGGCATTAGTATTACCAGTGGCTTGTCTCCACGAAATGAGGAAGCGCAGCGCATTCAATTTGTGGTATCTACATCTGGGTAAGTCCTTGCATAACATGACCTGATTATGTTTGATTATGTTCCTAGTCTAAGATCTTGATGCACAAATGTATGGTCAAACGTTACTCCAATTTATCATTGAACGGGACAAAATGAGGCATGCACTACGAGTCCAACTGATTGTTTTACTTTTGTTTCCACCCACCCGTCACAATTTGATAAATTTTGCTCGATATCGGGCTCGTGGGTGTCAGCATCATGCTCACCATGGATGCCTTAGTACCTTGTGTCCTTATTACGTCAATGACAATTACTTTGGGACTATGTGTGAGTGAGCAGTGACCTACATGATACTATTGTGGACACAAGCTGGATACCCAAAATCAACGGTGACATCTTGGTATATCATTCGAGAAAGGGTTTTAAAACTCTCCTTAAGCACTTCGTATGCGAGCGTTGTAATACCAAGCAGGTAAAGATGCCAAGAAGTGCCAAAGGCATCACGGATGAGCAATATGAGGCGGTCCACTTCCTCACCTACATTGTCGACCAATATGACACGCTGGCAGATGTCACTGTGTTTCTACCGGGGAACACATCGAAGCATGCCCCAGATATAGTGAAGCTGTTGAATTGCTCTGCTGCATGGAGCGACATTCAGCCCCTCGGGTGTGTCCCTAAATTCTTGGTCCCCCACCTACCCACCCACTCTTTCTTAGCAAGACTATGTTGTCCTACCCGGGCCTCAACTGCTCCAATGAACAACCTTTCTACCCAATAACCCACCTTGAAGTTTTGGGTGGTCCCCCACCTGCAATAATACCTAGGTATTGATCAACTGGTATCAACTGTATGTCATAATACACTTTCATGGTATGATACAGAGGTGAATTCTGCTGTACACTATTGTATCATTTGAGGATGTATGGGTTACATAGCCTTAGGAGCCATGCAATGTGCCCAGGTGCACTCCCACTGAGGTGAACTGGTGAAGAAGGCATAGCATAAGCTATGCCACTACTGCTCCTTTGATGAGATCAATTGTGTTTTCATATGGTCATAACGTTTGCCACACGATTGTTTTACTGTATACCTCTTCACTAGATGGAATGTCGAATGATTACCGGGAAAATGTGCACCCATTTATGTGCCACAGTCTTACTATTTTGACCATTGACAACGCCACCCTTGCATTTCGGGTTTTGCTTGATTTGGAACGTAATCAATAAGAGCGAGAGTTTTTGCAGTGATGTAGAAGCCCCTTTCCTTGAGGATCCTAGCGTAGAGGAAAAGGGTATCCGACCTTGCACGGCTCAGCACAAAGTGCTATACCTGACATGGTGCATGTATGTGTGAAACAACTCTGGCTAAACCCCTAACATACGTGGAAAATAGGGTTTCATGCCAATCGTGTTGAGTGGTTCTAAAGGTTTAGAACTATTGTAAGTTAAAGCAATATTGCCGTTTAAGTGATGTATGGGAATTTTGCTGCCATATATGCGGACTTCCAAATGCATTCCTGGCCCTCCAAAAGTACAGGATCGTATCCATGGATGGATCCAGAGCCCTACACGTGTCAACAGTTTTGTCTTCGTGATGATGCACGTGTTAACACCTGTAGGGCTGTGGGGTCATGTATTTTACACGATGTCAAATGCAAAAATAAATCCTAGTCCCCGCCCTCGGGGGGGGATGTAAGCAAACTTCTGAGGCTATCAGGGACCATCTTTTCGCGGCGACCACTCTTATTGCCGTTACAGAGTGTACAACCCTAAATGGGATGCGTGGGATTTTGGCTGAAACGTCTCTTAGTGGATCACACATACATGCACCATGTCACCTACTTAGCCCTCAAACGTTTCCAGATTTAGGCTAAATAATCGGTGCTCGGTGGGCAATGCCCAGGAAGAATTTCAAATGGTCGATTTTGGGGGTTCGGATCCTGAATCCAAGAGAGAGAATATTAAATGCCTGTTTTTACACAGCTTAATTGTCTGTAAAGCTCTTCAACCTGGTATACAATCTTACAAAAATCTAACAAGGTACACATAAGCAAAACATCGGTTCCCAGGAGGAATCATGCATAGTGAGCGCGTGGCTACTAGAACTGGATGGCACAAATAAACATGCAACATCATGAGAGTTGGAAGTGAAAGGGAGAGGGTAAAAAAGTAACTCCAAGCAAGGCACCTTGAAAGTAGAACTCTAGGGTGCCATTATTGGTTTTGGGATTAGCCAATGTTTGCTTTGGTGAAAGAATATCAAAAGCTAGCTATTTAAAGTGTATATTTGAAACCTCTTAAGTACGGATAATAAATCACAGTGGAATCGCGTGTGTCATTTTTGGAAATTCTACACTTTTTACCACTGCCCATGTATGCTTTACTGTTTCGCACAGCTTGGGCAGGATCTGCGACACATTATATGTGGGAAATAATATTCATCAAAGTAGAATTGCCAGCACTTTGCATCACGCCATCACTGGAAAACTGTGTCATTTCCAACACACCACCTGAAGTGGAACAATAATACTAAGCCAGTCCTGCTAGGGTTGCTTGGCTTCCCGACATCTTATTCATAATCAAAGAGTCCTAGAGTTAGCTGACCAAATCTGATACTCCAGCTCTATTTACAGGCTTGGTGCCTCATCAGTCTGAGTTTGCAGACTAGTCTTGGTCGGCTTCGGTCTTCAGTAGATAGTCCTACCTGCCATCTGTTCATCTCATAAGGACGAGTCCCCCACTTTTATATACGTGCACTAATAGGGTCTTAAGCATAATGTTTTGAATATGGTTCCATTTGGGATCATGATGCTGAATGTGACTTTATGTCAAACATTCCAATTATGTACTCCAATATATATTTTGGTACCTCGCTCCACCATTGTGAATGTGCTGTGAGTAATCGAGCATGCAACCGCATTTTTGATAAACGGTCCCATGAGTTGCCCTCTCTAATGAACGGCGAGGAGTGCACAACTGCTCTCTGAAATGATGTGGAGCTTTGGGAAGTTGTTCAATACCTTGCTCCCAAAAGATAATACGGCTTCAACTAAATTCCCCATTTTATCCCAAATTAAAATTTGGGAGTTGAGGCGTGTTTGGGGTGTTGGCACATGGGCCTCCAGGTGGACAAAGATGGGTTCTCGTCAAGCACTTCATTTGATACAAGATGGCTATGCGAGATGGCTCGGGGCTCCTTGCGCAGGTTCTCGAGTAGCTCTTAGTCTTTTAGACCAGAACTTTACCCGAGGTACGGTGCATGCACCACGGCACCGACCTTTACGCATTCACCATGCATCGGTGTAGTGACCTCATCATGTGAACAAATAGCTATTAGCAAAGAAATCAAGGCTATAATTCATGTGCACACCGTATACATTTAGCACGCAAGGTTAGCGTTACAAGAGCAAGTCGCACCAACCATCTCGATGAGCTGAAACAATGATTGATACATCGAGCACGCAAGGTTAGCG